>CAUYQU010010273.1:0-76826 GCA_963574635.1 Cheracebus regulus | reverse complement strand
TCTTCAACTTCTGATATCCTTTCTTCTGCTAGGTCAATTTGGCTACTGAAACTTGTGAATGCTTCACGAAGTTCTTGTGTGGTGTTTTTTGGCTCCATTAAGTGATTTATATTCTTCTCTAAGCTGTTTATTCTCATCAGCGTTTGGTCAAACCTTTTTTCAGGGTTCCTAGTTTCTTTGCATTGGGTTAGAACATGTTCTTTTAGCTCAGAGAAGTTTGTTATTACCCACTTTCTGAAGCCTGTTTCTGTCAATTCATCAGACTCATTTTCTGTCTAGCTTTATTCCTTTACTGGTGATGAGTTGTGATCCCTTGGAGAACGAGAGGCGTTCTGGTTTTGGGTGTTTTCATCCTTTTTGCGCTGGTTTCTTCCCATCTTTGTGGATTTATCTACCTATGGTCTTTGTAGTTGGTGACTTTCGGATGGGGTCTCTGAGTGGACGTCCTTTTTGTTAATGATGAAGTTGTTTCTTTCTATTTTTTAGTTTTCCTTCTAACAGGCCCCTCTGCTATAGGACTGCTGGAGGTCCACTCTAGACCTTGCTTGCCTGGGGATCACCTGTGGTGGCTGCAGAACAGTAAGGGTTGCTGCCAGTTTCTTCTGTTATCTTTGTCCCAGAAGGATACGCGCTAGATGTCAGCCTGAGCTCTCCTTTATGAGGTGACTCTTTGGATATATGGGGGTCAGGGAGCTGCTTGAGGAGACAGTCTGTCCCTTTTAGGAGCTCAGGTGTTGAGCTGTGAGCTCCGTTGTTCTGTTCAGAGATGCTGGGCAGGTACGTTTAAGTCTGCTGCAGCAGAACTCATAACTGCCTTTTTTCCCAGGTATTCTGTCCTGGGAAGGTGGGGCTTTATTTATAAATTTCTGATGTGCTGCTGCCTTTTTTCATAGCTGCCCTGCCCAGCAAGGAGGTAGCCTAGTAACCGTCTGTCAGCAGAGGTGTTGCTGAGCTGCCATGGGCTCTGCCCAGCTGCTGTGTGTGAACTTCCTTGCGGTTTTGTTTATAGAGGTGTAGTCAGAACTGCCTCGGTAATGGCTGTCTGTGTCAGTAATGGCAGACTGCCTCGGTAGTTGTGGACTGCCTCGGTAGTGGTAGACATCCTTCCCTCAGCAGAGCTGGACTGACCGGGTCCATCTGTGCTTGCTGCGAAACTCTCAATCCAGAGCTTTTCAGATTGCTGGTCTTTGGGGGAGTGTGACCCGCCAAGCCAGATCACCTGGCTCCCTGTTTCAGCCCCCCTTTTTTTCAGTTTAGTGGGCAATTCTGTCTCCCAGGCGTTCCAGGCGCAAGTTCTAACGGCTGCCCAGATTTGTGTGAGTTTTTGTGTGGAGACAGCTGAAACAGCCATGCTTGAAACTTATGGTGCTTTTCAGCCTGGGAATTTCCTGGTCTGTGGGTAGTAATAACTTGTTTGGAAATGCGGTGTTCACTCACCCTCTGCATTGTTCTTGCTGGGAACTGCACTCCAGAGCTGTTCCTATTCGGCTATCTTGGATCAACCTCCTCAGCATTTCTTACAGAGATCTCACCCTTCTTCCTTCAATACCTTGGCATAGTAACCATGTTAAATTTTTTTCTCCTATGGTTGCCTTGGAAGAAGCATTTACTCTTACTATATGATCTAATCTATCTGCCTTAAGTCATTGCATTAAATTATACTGTGTATTGCCTCCATATGTGAACCTGCCTCTCTAGGTTCTGAAGAGCATATCTTTAAAGGTCATAACAAGACAGGAAAATGAACTTCACATAGGGGAAAATACTAATTTGCATGACATTTCTCGTCTGTTTATTTATTGGTACATAATGTAAAGAACAGTATCAAGTTTGATATTACTAGGTGACATGGCAGTTTCGAAGCTGCCAGACTAGAAGTTAAGAAGACCTGGGTTCAAGTCTTAGCTTCATCATGATGACCTTGCTAAGTTATGTCACGTGTCTGGTCCAGTTTCTTTTACTTGTAAAAGAAAGAGAGAAATAATACCTTTTCTGCCTGTCTCACAGAGCAGATTGCCCAACACATGATATAATGGGTACAAATCCCCCTGTAATACTGGACAAGGATCAGCCAATTTCAGGAATAAGGCCAGCTTATCATTTTCCTTTACCACACTTCACCCTTTCACTCTCCAGGATTTACACTGTTGTCAATATTACTTTTATAGGTGTTTCAAATGATTGGTATGCCACACTTGATATGCTAAAAGAAAGCTGTCGAATTGCCAGCAGTGTTAATTGGTCAGATGTAGACCTTTCACAGTTTCAAGGTGAGTGTTGGTTCTTTTTGACATATAACCAGATACACATGATCCTGTTTTCTCTGCTGGATTATAACTTTCTTTGTAGTATTAATAAACGTCTTATATAGCATTTCTTTTGCAGTTGGTAGTATGCTTAAAAACATTTTGTAAAGTTCATAGTAATTTTGGCCATTTGACATAGCAGAGGGTCACAGACAAGTTCTGAATGAAATTTGGCTACATTTAAAATAATTGGGCTTTGAATAATTTAAAAAGATAATTCTTTATTGTGTGGGCACATCACTACTGTAAAGTAGGATGAGTGGAAATTTTGAGGGCTGAAAAAACTTATATCTTGCTATTTTCCTTGCAGTATTTATTGCAGAACTGTGCTAACATATTTTTAATGCTTTCCTCATAGGTCTGATGGAGAGTATGAGACAGGCAGATCTCAAGAACTGGTCTTTAGATCAGGTTCAGTTTGCTGATCTCTGTTCTTCTCTTAATCAGTTCTTTACACAAACTGGCCTTATTCATTCACAGAGTAACGTTCAGCAAAATGTTTGTCATGGTGCCATGCATCCAACAAAACCTTCCCAACACATTGGAACAGGTATGGGATTACTTATCTTCTTGATTTTTCTCATTTTTCCATTCCTATGAAATTTAGTAACTATCTTAACTTGGTTTGATACTAATGGTGACAGTGATCTGTTTACATGTTTTTGTTTATAAGAAATGAATGAAAGCAAATAATTTATATATAGGGTATAACTTAGAAAAATTGAGGCACAGAGACTGTTTTTCTGTTGTGATTTATATGATTGCTTTATTATTTACAGTTAACTGTTGTAATCGTTAACCTTTTACTAAGTCATCAAACAAATATATTGAAGATACTTACATTTTTATACGAACATAGGTATGAAATTAATTTAAATTTGTACAGATTTGCAATGGAAATCAATGTCTTGTGTATTTCCTAAGAATGTTAAAATTCAACAATTCAAAGTGTTTGAAGAGTAGACGTAATGGAAAATAGTCTCACTGATGTTTTACTTTAGACTCAAAGTCTTTCCTATTTATTTTTTTAATCTCACTTTCTTCCTTTATTCTTTACCCTTGCAGCCATGTCTTCTACTCTGATTGCAGTGCCCATATTTTTCTGTAGGAATTTCATATTCAACTTCTCTCCTCATCTTAATTCCTTGCCTTATTGTCAGATTTACTTCTTTTCTGTATGTTATATTGATTTTACATTTTATGCTAACAAGCTCTCTCTTCTCTATCCTGAGTGGCTTCCTTTCACCATTATCCTATCTTATTTCACATCTTTTGTCCACCCATGTTGTCAAGCTTATCAGTCTGTGTCTTTCTTTAAATGAAATTTTTCTGTATCCTTTGATATAGTAGAAATCTTTTATCTTTTCTTCTTCCATGTTGAATAGCTTTTCCTAAGCCATTTTGAATAGCTTACCCTGCCTGAAACTTTCAGTCTTTATTTGATTTTGGTAACCTATTCATTCAGTAAATTATATCCACACAAGGGCCTTGTTGAGTCCCTGGCTGATTGCCCTCTGTGCCAGACACTAAAATTTAGTTTTTGATAACTTTTTAGCTTCTTTGACTCTCTCTCCTTTTGTTCTTTTTGGTATTTTTCTGATGTATATTCATTTTTAAGCATCGAGATCTCTGTAATTCAGCAGGTATCCTCACTTATGTGCCCTTCTTCCATTTCATTTTTAAAAATCTTTTCTTGCAGATAGACAGCGTATCTTCTTTGTTTCTCTGATGGGTTCTAAGCCCATAGTTTGTTCCTTTCAGGATATATCACTTTCATTTTTCCAACTTGCTTTAAGTCCTTAGACTAGGTGTACCACCTCGCTCTGTTTTTTGTCCTTTTTTTCTCCTTTCTTCTTTTCTTTCTGTATTCATCCAAAATTGTTGCTTCTGCATGCTGTCATGATGTTCACTTCTTTTGCTAACTCCATCTCTGACCATTTCAGTCAGTCTCAAAAAGTGCTAAGTGAAATTAAATAGCTTATGCATGTATTACTAGTCTTGTGTGTTTGAGGATAAGTAACTGTGTTGCTCATAGATTATTGCCTCAGGCAGGACAAATAGAAGGAGACGTGGGTAAGTCTTAGAGGAAGGCAATCTTGGCTGAGCGTGGCGACTCATGCCTGTAATCCCAGCACTTTGGGAGGCTGAGGTGGGTGGATCACCTGAGGTCAGGAGTTCGAGGACAGCCTGGCCAACATAGGAAACCCCATCTCTACCAAAAATATAAAAATTAGCTGGGTATGGTGGCGTGTGCCTGTCCCAGACAGCCGGGAGGCTGAAGCAGGAGAATCGCTGGAACCTGGGAGGTGGAGGCCGCAGTAAGCCAAGATTGCACCACTGCACACCAGCCTGGGCAACAGAGGGAGGCTCTATCTCAAAACAAAAAGAAGGCGGCAATCTCAAAAGCCAGCATACGTGTTAGCCAGTAGCTCCCACGTTGGTGAATTTCAGTTTTGTGCCTGTACCTTTTGGTCTTGGAACGTGGTAGTTTTGTTACGGAAAAAGCACTGTTCATCTGCTGCTGTCCTCTGTCAGAGTGCCCAGCCACTCCTTCTGGATTCTCTCTAAACTGAGATCCTCAGTTACTTTCCTAAAGCCCTTTGTTCCTAGACTTCTGTGGTAATCTCTTCTTGATCCTTGACCTTGGTTATTTGTTCTGGTGTTCTGTGATTCTGTTAATTTTTTCTGTCATCTCTTTTGTATTGCCAGGGCCCTCCTCCTCTCTAGGGTCCCCATGACGCCTTCATGGTTCTCAGTGCTACTCTAGTCACAGCCTTACCAAAAGTAGAAAAATGATAATTTTTCCTCGGTGTTTATTCAACTCTTTCTACTCTCACTCACCTTTTGTATTTTCCTTCTGACTCATGCCTGCCAAGCCATGTTAGCCTCTGACAACAGTTATTCTCTCATCAGTTATGGTGCTCCCAGTATTCATCACTTCATGCTTGCTGATGTCTGTTCACAAATATTCAGATATTTTTTGCATGTCCAACCTGCTTCCTCTTGTTTTAAGTGCCAGCGTCTTTCTGTCATTACTTTTTTTCTCTTTCTTACATCCCTATATATCACATCCATTCAGATCTTTCACTTCCCTCATCTCTACACCCCAGTAATTCTTTGCCATATTTTCTTAGCTGTTGATTTTATCCCTTTATTTAACAGGTAAGGACTTTGTGATCCAGGGACAGAAAATGACTTGCCGAAAGTTATAAAATTCATTTAGGTATAGGTCTTGAGTCCCAGAATATAGCCTATCCATTTCCTTAAATCTTCCCTGTCATTCCTGTCTTCAAGGACTCTCCTTTTGGTGAACACCTCGTTGAGCTTCCTACTGACTCCAGAAATTAGCAGTGTAGTGTGCTAGTATAGAAGGGCGAAGGATAGAAGGATGTTATAGAACACAGTCTATGACATCTTTTTCCTAAATCCTTTTACCTGTGGTTATAATTTGTTTATATCTTCTGGTTATACTATTCTTAATTTGGTGGTTTGCTTAAAGGTCATTAGATATAGGTAGGGATGCAGTCATTGAGCACACACTTATTTATACCTTTTCTTTGTCTAGCTGTGTATTGGGCACTGAGAATAAAGACATGACTCCTATAATAGCTTTTGTCTCAAAGAGTTCACAGCCTAATGGTTGAGACAGGTCCATCAAGAAATACAGTATGTCAAGGGCTCCACTTCTCCATAGAGTTTAAGTGTTGTAAGAATTCAGAGAAAGGGGTATATACTTCTCTTGGAAAGATGGAAAATTATCATAGAAGGCAATACATTTAAGCTGGACTTTGTAGGTTAAGTGGAGTGTTGCAAGACAGAAAGATCAGATCATGTCATGTCTGTTTGCTGCTCAGAATCCTCCGTCTTTCTCAGTAAAGACCAATGTTCTTACTATGGCCTAAATGGCTATATGATCTGATCCCACATTATTTTTGATCCTGTCTCCTACTTTCTACCCCCAACCCCTGTGCTCCAACACTGCTGGTCTTCCTGCTGTTCTTTGAACACACTAGGTAGCATGCTGTACCTGACCAGGGCCTTTGTACTTGCTGGGTGGTACTTGCTGTTTCCTTTTGTCCAGAGTGGTCTTCCCTCAGGTAGACACATGACTCATTTCCTCATCTTGTTCCTTTTTTTTCCCTCAAAAAATACCTGCTCAGGGGATGCCTTCCTTGGTCATCTTACTTAAATGGCACCACTACCAAGCATTGCTTGTTCTCTCTCTCTGCTTTTGTTCCGTAGCATATTACATACTGTTTAATTTACTTTGTTTTCCCCTACCCAACACCCCCAAGAATACACTCCAAAAAAGCAGAGTTGTGTTTTTCATTGCTATATCCATAGTGCCTCGAGCAGTGCCTGATATAAAAATACTTCTTGAATGAAAAGAGCCTGTTTTTGATAAATTTTGATTAGATTTTTAATTCTCAGAACTAGATTCTAAATGTATGGAATCTCAAAAATCTTTGGAAACTGCATTGGAAGTTAATTTCTTACATAGGAAATTCAGGCATACACTCATTCAGACTCTATATTGAGAATATGGGAAAAAATAAGAAGTAATGGGAATTACCATACAAAAATAAAAATGTTAGGAATATGATGGAATTTCAGAAAGTGAGACTGTTTAGTGTAGATCTTTGTTTAGTGTCATAATCCTGTAATTCTTACACCCCCTGCCTTTAAGGTAAGAATTATGAAGCCATAAAAAGAGAAGTGATGAAAGACTAATTCCCAGTAAAAATCAGTTTTACATTTTGATTATGGCATGAACTCAAAAGATGTGTAGAAATGAGAGCTAAGATTTTGAAGGACAGAGACAGAGAAGTTGTAGGTGTGTGACTGACCATATTAGTCTATGTGGTGTGGCCCCTCCAGCTTGGTGCAGTCTTTAGAAAGTACAGTAGCCGTGCATATGAAGACCAATCCACATTTGGGGACAGGATTCCACCCCACATCACTCACACCAGTATTAGAGCTGTAGTTTAGTATGACTTTTCTTCTCTTTTTTTCTTCCTAAATCATCAGTATAGTCAATCAAAGCGCTCAGTTCTGACTATAAACTTCAGTGATAAAAGGCATGTTTTCATGGGAGGCAGGGACAGGGAGTTAGAAGTCTTGGATTCTGTTCCTGGTTCTGTCTCATTTCCTCTCTGTTCCTGTTTCCCTATCTACATGGACAGAGGTAAGGTTGGATTAGATCATCTCTCAGGCCATCTCGAGCCTGGATAGTCTGGCTTTCCACTGGAGGGTAAAAACCTGTGAGCAGCCAAATGCAGAATGCCTTACCTTAATAGAAGTGGAAGATTTTTTCCACTCTTTTTAGTTTCCTCAGGGAAAATGATTACTGTTTTTTAGTTTCATTACAACATTACTAGAATTCAAGTGTAATTTCTATGAAATACTAGATAACCTTAGGGAAGTAGCCTTTCCAAAATTCCAGATGTTCCTTACAATGTGAACAACTTTTATAATCATTCCCCATGAGTTATTGGGGGAGGGGTCATGTTTGTTCTCTCTCTATTTTGCATTATGATGTAACATAGTTGACATTGTAGAGGTGTTAATACTTGATGTCTCTTGTTAATGAAAATACATTAACTTAAGAACTAAATAAAATTTGAATGAGATCCATGTTTCCCATCCTCACACTCCAGAATAATACTTTCCTCTGCTTCCTCCTCTTCCTCCTCCTCTTCCTCTTCCTCCTCCTCCTCCTCTTCCTCTTCCTCCTCCTCCTCCTCTTCTTCCTCCTCCTCCTCTTCCTCTTCCTCCTCCTCCTCTTCCTCCTCCTCCTCCTCTTCCTCCTCCTCCTCCTCTTCCTCCTCCTCCTCTTCCTCCTCTTCCTCCTCTTCCTTCTCTTCCTTCTCCTCCTCCTCTTCCTTCTCCTCCTCCTCTTCCTTCTCCTCCTCCTCTTCCTTCTCCTCCTCCTCCTCGTCTTCCTCCTCCTCCTCCTCCTCGTCTTCCTCCTCCTCCTCCTCTTCCTTCTCCTCCTTCTCTTCCTCCTCCTCTTCTTCCTCCTCCTCTTCTTCCTCCTTCTCCTCCCCCCCTCCTCCCTCCCCCCTCCCTCGCTCCCTCCTTTCTCCCTCTTCCTCTTCCTCCTCCTCTTCTCTGACAGGGTCTCACTCTTTCATCCAGGCTGGAGTGTAGTGGTGTGATCTCGGCTCACTGCAGCCTCCATCTCCCAGGTTCCAGTGATTCTCCTGCCTCAGCCTTTCCAGTAGCTGGGACTACAGGCGTGTGCCACCACACCTGGCTAATTTTTTGTATTTTTAGTAGAGACAGGGTTTCGCCATGTTGGCCAGTCTCATCTCAAACTCCTGACCTCAGTGACCTTCCCGCCTCTGCCTCCCAAAGTGCTGGGATTATAGACATGAGCCACTGTGCCCTGCCCAGAATAATACATTTTTAATCACCATTGCTTCATGTAGCTCTTACCATGTGCAGATCTTTATTGTGACTTTGCGCATCCCGGGCAATTGTTAATTAACAAGGGCACACATGGTTAGGCCTGCTTTGAGGGTGAGAACATCAGGGAAATAAAGAAATAGATGGTGGTGTAGAAAAAGTCCTTGAGTGGCTGAGTGTGGCAGCTCACACCTGTAATCCCAGCACTTTGAAAGGCCAAGCAGGTGGATTACTTCAGGTCAGAAGTTCAAGATGAGCCTGACCAACATAGTGAAACCCCATCTCTACTAAAAATACAAAAATTAGCCAGGCGCAGTAGTGCACACCTGTAATCCCAGCTACTTGGAAGGCTAAGGCAGGAGAATCACTTGAACCCGGGAGGCAGAGGTTGCAGTGAGCCAAGGTCTCACCACTGCACCCTAGCCTGGGTGATAGAGTGAGACCTTGTCTCAAAAAAAAGAAAAATTCATGAGTCAGGAGATCTGGATTCTCATCCTAGCACTATCAAACTAATGAGTCTTCAGGCAAGTCAGGTTAGCTTTTCTGAGTTTCAGTTGCCTCATCTGTAAAATGGGTATAACAATCCTGGGGCTTAGTGGGAGGGTCAGATGAAGTAACAGATATAAAAGTACTTTTGAATTGTAATGAGGTATGTGACAGCAACAACAGTAGACATAATTTGCCTACCAGCTTACAGGTAGTGGCAGTGCCAGCATTAGTTCTGGTGTACTCATACCCAGCCTGGCACCCTGTTCAAAAGGCAGTGGCTCATGCCTGTAATCCCAGCACTTTAGGAGGCTGAGGTGGGCAGATCACCAGTGGTCAGGAGTTCGAGACCAACCTAACCAACATGGAGAAATGCCATCTCTACTAAAAGTACAGAATTAGCCAGGCATGGTGGCACATGGCTGTAATCCCAGCTACTTGGGAGGCTAAGGCAGGAGAATTGCTTGAACCTGGGAGGCGGAGGTTGTGGTGAGCTGAGATTGCACCATTGCACTCCAGCCTGGGCAAGAAGAGCAAAACTCCATCTCAAAAAAAAATAATAATAAAAAAGGCCAGCACCTGTTAAGATTTTAGTGCTCCATTTATTTTATTTGTGGTAACATGTTTTCCCTCTTTTTGCTTTTAATCTGCTTAGGAAATTTGTACATAGATTCTAGGCAAAATCTCCCTCCTTCAGTGATGCCACCCCCTGGTTATCCTCATATCCCACAGGCACTCAGCACTCCAGGAACAACGATGGCAGGTAATATGTGTGTGTATATATGTGCATGTGTGTTGATTAGTACCCGGAGTTTAATGTTGAGAAGTGTTAGCTGTCCCAGTGGTGAATGAGGCTGCCTCAAGGAGTGAACTCCCTGTTAAGAGGGGCTGGAGGACAGTGTCTGGACAACCACTTGGCACTAGGGCTAGTGAAGGGATTCAAGCATCAGTTGGTATTTAGACTGTAGGACCTGAAGTCCTTTTTAGCCCAAGATGCAATTATTCTACTTACTCTAGTTATTTATTGTCTTGCCTCTCTAAGAAGTTCTGGGGTCATAGTTGAGGGTGTTTGACAGGACTTTAGCAAGCTTTAGGAAGCTACTTGAGTAGCTCCTGTGGATTCTGCTTCATTCATTTCTATGGAGTTTCCCCAGCTGTAGTTTCCAGCGAAGTACCTTATAGAGAAGGTAAGTTTTAGGAGTTACTGGTTCATAAACTTTTTCCCACTGGGTTCTTGAATGCAGGATAATGTTTCATTTAGCCAGGGGAATAGGGTACATTGTTAGAGCTGGAAAGTGTCTTAAGGATCACCTAGATGAGGAAATGGGGGCTCTGAAGGAGAGATGCCTTGCCCAGGCCACCCAGTTTAGTGAGTGGCCAAACCAAGACTGAAGCCCCAGTGTCTGGATTATGGTTTTTTTCACATACCACACAATCCTTTACTTAGAATATTTGAGGAAAAGACAAAAGGTAATGTGGTTGGGGTGGATTTTAAACCTTGAAGAACTATGGCAGCAGCGAGGAAGGAGTTGGGACCAAGTGATATGTCCTTTGCTGAAGGGGAAAAGAACGTTACCTGTTGTGAGTGCTTACCAGTAATTTGAAAGTGGCACCACAAGGTGGATAAGACTCTGGAGCCAGATTGCTTGTGTTTGAATCTTTATGCTTTGCCACTTAATGGCTGTGTGATGTTAGGCAAGCTACCTAACCCTCCTGCCTCAGCTTACCTGTTTGTCAAGGGATTAATAACACTACCTAACTCCTTGAGTTGTTAGGTTTAAATGAGAATCATGTAAGTTAGTGCCTGACCCACAGTAAGGGACTTACAAGTTTTTATTAAATAAATTTTTTAAATGGAGGCATTTCACCTATACTGTGATATACTAAAAACCTTAGCATTAAATAATTGTATAAGAAAATATTTCAGGGCTTATGAGAAAAATTGGTAGCAGACTACTTGAAATTTTTTAACGAAAGTACTAGAAAAATAATCCAGTAAAACTTGCACAAGAGTTAAAAGGATTTGTATAATTTGTAATGAAAGAATTCTACAAGTTAATATCAGTCTCTACTTCAAAAGAGCAGCTGGTTTAGAACGGGGTCTGTCAAGATATGGTGGAGACACAGGCCCAGTGCACTGAAACTGGGGAGCACAAATAGTACATGGTCAAACCGGTGCAAGAAGAGCATGGGAAGGCGGCATTGTGTACTCAGCTGTGGTTCCTTCTGGTTTCTGTGCTCCCTTCTTGATGTCCTCTGTGTTCACTTGGTGTTACTTGGTGACACAGAAATTAGCTTGTTGGGGAAAATTCACCATGACCCAGTATGATGACATTGGTGCACTGCCATCATTCTCCTGTTTGCCATTCTCATGGGAGCTAATTCATGTTACTAAAACAACATACTGGAGCAAAACAGACTGTAAGAGCACTTTTCTCGTGTCTTACTACAGCCTGGTATAATGGAAGGAGTGTGGGTCAAGTGAACTGATCTCAGATTCTATCTTTGCCCCCTACTGCTTGTGTGACTTTGGGTAATTTACTCATCTTATTAAACCCTATCCCCTTACCTATAAAATGAGCATCATAAGAGCTACTTTGTTGAAGGCTTATAGTTGGATTAGTGAGATAATGTGTACCTGGCATATAGGAAGTACACGGTTGGGGTTAGTTTCTCTCTTACTTTCTTCTTTACTCAAGGCACTGCTAATACTACCTCTTTCCTTCCAGGCCATCACAGAGCCATGAACCAGCAGCACATGATGCCTTCCCAAGCCTTCCAGATGCGGCGCTCCCTGCCTCCAGATGACATCCAGGATGACTTTGATTGGGATTCAATTGTGTAGGGCTTGTATCTGCAAGACATCAGACCCTAACGTTACCTTTCTGCGCAGTGAAGGGAAAGGTTTAAGAGAATCCAGTTGAGAAAACAAACTTGCTAATCACTTCACCAATGTTATCAAAATTACTTTTGAAGACAATCAGAAAGATTTTAGCTGGATAACTTACTGCTTTTATCTGACCCAAACAAGTACTACATGTTTGTCTCCCTGCCAGCTGCCCTATGTAGCTCCTAACTGTTGTGTGATTTGGACGGCTTTTTGCGTATTGGTGTCAGTTCGATGTTAACCACAAGTGCCAGACTGATTTTTCAGACGGAGCCTATTTTGCTGCAAGCAGTTTATATAAAGATACATACGTGTAAATATATGTACAAAAATTACTGAAAGGCTTCAGTTTTTTTCTAATTGGATTATTATGTCTTGAAAGGAAAGTTATTGTCAGTTTTTATTCCTTGTTAGGCTATTTTCTGCAGGATGCTTTTAACTGATAAAGGAAACTGAAAGGAAATAGATTTTTTTCAAAGCCCAGTTCCCCTTTTTTAATCTTTTTCAGAAATATGGGTAATGAGTTCTACCTAATAAGTCAGGGAACCCAGAATTTGACACTCCAACAATCTAAAGGGGCATATTGTTCCTGAGCAGCATGAAGAACTGACCAAATTGGTTTTGATGCTTGGGGGATTTTAGAGTATGTATTGTACCTTGTCAAGGTCTGATTTTCTAAATCTGTGTTACAACAGCTCTAACATTTGTTGATCAGTAAGAAGTTGGACATTGCTTGGCTCTTTAAACAAATCAGTGCTTCCACATTCACCTATGTATTTGTTATTCAAAAGTGTTGTTTTAATATTTATTGCTACCTTCTGTGAATGTTCAGCTCCTATTGGGTTCATTAAGGAGAAATGTGTCTAAAAGTACAAAATTACTTTTTTTTTCTTTTTTGAGATGGAGTCTTGCTCTGTCGCCCAGGCTGGAGTGCAGTGATATGATCTTGGCTCACTGCAACCTCTGTCTCCCAGGTTCAAGCAATTCTCCTGCCTCAGCCTCCCAAGTAGCTGGGACTACAGGTGCGTGCCACCACGCCCGGCTAATTTTTTTATTTTAGTAGCGATGGGGTTTCACCTGGGGTTTGCCCAGGCTGGCCATGAACTCCTAAGCTCAGGCAGTCTGCCCACCTCGGCCTCCCACAGAGCTGGAATTACAGGCGTGAGCCACCCTGCCTGGCCCAGAATTACTTTTCTTGATAATAATTTACAGATAAGACACTCAGAGGGGCATTGTGTTATTCTCTGTCATCACTCCTTTTGTCATGTGAATACATTTCTCTGTCTTAGCATCCCTGCTGATTCAGACTTACTAGTTAAATCAGATTTTTTCTGGGATTTGAATCAGATTCCATTTGGGCAACAACAGCTGGGCAGTGTCTCTAAAGCAAGTTTCCCCACTCATCTTTTTCATCTATGTTGTCTTGAAAGGAGAGTAGAGCCACTTACAGTTTTATTTACTTCAGTATTCAGTGTAGATATGTGGCCTGCTGTTTCTGTTGTCCTGTATGTCTGTGTATGCATGACATTTGGTCCCTTTCTTTGAAATGCAGCCCACCTCTTACGGGTTTTTTTAGTGGCATTGTTTGTTTTGTTTCATATCATATCACAGTTTTCATGGACTGATTATCTTAGTTCTGTGATAAAACTAGAAGAAATGAGGGCTTTTTTAATGAATAGATTTTGAATTCTTTAGGCAAAAAAAAAAATGTCAATTCTAATGGGGAAATATATTTCATCAAGTCAAGGAGTAATAACTGCTTACTGGTTACTTTTTAGCATCTCTGGTCTCTATCAGCCATACGAAATCACTTTAATTAGCCTTAGTGATTCTCTGGTTGAGTAATCTCTTCTTGAACTAAACAAACATCTTTTGTTTCTGTGTTTGTGCTGCTGTGTTTGTGAGAGAGAGAGAGAGAGTGTGTGTGTGTGTGTATGTTTAATGGAGTGTTGCCTTGAATGAATCACTGGGAAGCCAGCCATGGTAAGGGCTGGTGAGGTTGGGGAGAAGGGAAGAGCTTTATGTTTCTCTGTTGTTTGGACCCTACTTGGCATGAAAAAGGAAGCTCAGTTCCAGCCCCTTGGATCAATGAAAATCAGAGGATTCTGGAAAGGCAGCCAAGTTGCCCCTCTTAGAAGGATCAGAGGCAAGATGAGATGTTAGCCTGCAGAGTAAATGCTTGAAAGAAAGGGGTGATTTTCAATGGTTTGCTTAAGTCACTGTTTTCTAGACACCAAAATAGCTGTTTTGAAACTGTTTTAATTGCTTGGGTAGCAATGTGCACTTTAAACAATTTGGATATTGGAATGCAGTTTCATACTGAGTGATTTGAAGTAGAACCACTGATGATGATTTTATAAATTGTGTGAAGCGAATTTCCCATTTGGCAATCATTTACTAATTTGCAGTGATAAATATTTTTATGAGAATTTAAACTTACCAAGAATGGCCATAGAGGCAGCCTTCACCCAGACCCATCCCACTTTCCTGTGATCCAGGTGGTCCAGGAGCCCAGGACAGGCCTTTTCTGTGGGCCCTGGCCAGCCGGTTACCTGGTGAGGTGCAGAGAGTCCCTCTAGTGGCCATTTCGCATGGTAGTTGCTAATGCAGAACTAGTTCTGTCTTGGGCTTAAATTGACTGAAGATTTTAGAGGGATTTTAAATTGACTGAAGATTTTAGGGGGGAAGAATAATAAATGCATGTAAACAAATGGGGGCACTCTGTCCAGGAGAATAATCCGACTGGCATTTGTGGCAGTTTTTGAAATGTAAATGTATTAATGTGTGTTCTTGTAAATACGTGTCTCTCAGATGTCCTTTGAAGTGGGAGGGAATCAATCCGGGGATAATTTCAAATGGAATAGAGTATTTTGATATTGTTCATTCAGAGGGTGATGTGTATATATCTATATTGTATATATGTGATGAAAATGCATTGGCTTTTTGTGCAGATACAACCTGCTCTCTGTACTGCTGTTGGACAGTGTTTTAATGTTTCTACAGTTTTGCTATTGCACGATTTCATATTTTGCCTATGATGAACGGCAACCATTCTTTGTAACTGTTTAGTGCTGTAAAGAAATATTCCAAGTGTCATTAGGATTGTTGCTGCCAGAACTGATATGCATGAATGGCACTTAAAATAAATATGTTAACTCTATTTACAACACTGATTGGTCTCTGTCGTTTGCTGTAATTGAGGAAGTGAGAATGGAGCCAGTCCAGCTGCAGAAGCCCCACAGCCAGGACTCCAGAGTCTTTGGGGTCACTGATATTGTGTCCCTTGCATTACTACCTGAGAACAGTAATTGCTGCCATTTAGTGAGCATCTCATTAGCTCCAACTTGGGGAGGTCCCTGAATTTCCCTGGGCCTTATTTTCCTTATATGCAGTGCCAGTACAATGAGGATAGTATCTGCCTCCTAGAGTTGTAGTGGGATTTACATAATTTAGTGCATTTAAACATTTAGAATAGCACATGGGACATAAAGCATACTGGTACTCAGTATGTGCCAGGTGCTGTGCTAAGGAGATATTGTGGTCCTCCTTTTACCGACATGGGAACAGCTCAGAGAGGTATAGTGACTTGTCTAGATTCTTTAGTTGTCAGGTGATAGAGCAGAGATGTGAATCCAGGTTATTTGATTCCAGGCATCATGTTCTTTTACACAATCCTCTGTTACTTCCTGAGGGAATTCCCCTCTCCCTACCCCTTACCCTTGCCCCCAGTCTTATCCCCAGCACTGCCTTTCCAGAGCTATTTCCAAAAAGTGAAAGTGGGGCTTAACATTTGCTGAGCACATACTGTGTCAAGCCTTCTCCTGAGAAATCCAGAGATGAGGAAGCTGTAGTTCTGCCCTTTAGGGGGTACAGACTTGCCCAGGACAGGTAGCAAATACCAGCCCAGGGAGTCTAAAAGGTATGCTCTGTGAGGCAAGGTTCTGGTGGTGAGAAGTTAGGTCATCCTGAGGATTGGGGCAGTGGTTTAGGAAAGGCTCCAGGTATGGCCTACTAAGTTGAGTCTTCAAAGGGTGCCAGACCAATGGGAGGAGGTATTGCCATGTATACTGTTACTTTGAGCAAGGCATGGGAGCTACCTTAGCATGGGGGTTGTGGGTTGAGGTGGGAGAAGTGCCAGGCTGCTAGTGAAGAGCTGAGCATAGCACTTCTGTGAGAAATGCTGTTCCGACTTCACCGATGTGGAACAGACCCGGAGAGGCTGAGCAATGGGTAGACCCGCCATGTGGCTGGAAATGAGATTATCCTGGAGTCCCTCGCACTCTAGAAGGGGTACCTTCCCACCAATCCTATGATCTACCCAAAGCCTCAGACTGCTTCTAACGTGACCCACACAACACTACCAGAAACATCTATGTCAGCTTTACAGATAGGGAAACAAGGCCCAGAAAAGTTAAACCTGTCTACATTCTCACAGCTAATAGAGGAGCTGGAATAATTCAGTCCAGGCCTAATTCCAGAGTTCATTTCCTTTTATCTCACTGCTTTCTAAAGAAAGGAAGTTTTTCAAAACCAAGGATAGTGACTGTCTGTGTGTGTGTCCACGTGTGTTCCTTGGAGGGAAGGCGGTACTTTACTCCCATCACAGGTAAACATTTGTCATTTGGAGTGCCTCTGATGGACTGGAGTAAGTGCACCGTTAAATGTGGTCACCTTTTGCTGATTGAGATGCAGCTGAAGTATACTTCTGCTGATCAAATGAAAAGGTGATTAAGATGTATGTTTAATTCTCAAGGTTTTAACATACTACCGTGTGCAAAGGGCTGCTGTTTATAGATGTGACCCTTATCAGCTGGGTAAAGCGGTCCTAGAAAAACCATGTAAGCATCAGTTAGCATTCATTGAAGGCCTGATCGCTTCTTGGCCTTTTGACTAAGATCAAATGTATTGAAGGTCTGACTGCATATAAATACCCTAGAATTACAGCACTATCCTAAAAGCTTCAAGCTAGAAGGGGCCTTATAAATCAACTAATAGCCTCCACGTTTTGTTGTTGGAGAACATCGAGACCCAGAGAGGGAAGGGCCTGCTCACATTTCACACAGCTAGTTAGGGAAACTATGGGGGAAGGGAATGAAGAAAGTCATTTGCCTGGCAGCAATTTAAGATTCCTACACACATTGTCTTATTTGATCTACACAATACCCTGACAATGTAGTACTGCTATTGCCCTCATTTTACAGAAGAGTAAACAGCTTTGGAGAGGTGAGACATACGGAGTTGTATCGTGAATGCATTAAATCAGAGCATGTAAATTCAGTTGTACCCACTTGGCCAAAGAGAGAAGGAATGGAAACTTTAAATAATGTGATAGCGGAGTATCCACCTGTGATGGACATGTGCCGCTGAGTGTGAGATGGAAGATTCAAATCTGAGCCTATAACTGGTATTTCCGCATGAGTATCTAATTACTGAGTGCGATTCCAGTGGATAAAGATACACGTGTTTGGTGCAGCGATACCCTTGGATTCAAGCCAGCCGCTTCCTCCGATGCCCAAAGACAGACTTCAGCCAAGAACTAGAAAAACTGGCCAGACTGGACTTACTGAGACATGTTTATCCACAAAAGTGGTGCCTTCCCAAAGGATTTTCAAGAGTGATTTTTGATCTTATCCCCTGGTACTCCTCCCTTAATATATGTGACTAGTCAACACGTGCAAAGCAGAGACTTGGTAATTGACTATGTCAGAACCAGAATTCAACTCCAGGTCAGGGCTTTAGCTCCCAGCTCTCCTGCAGTGCGCCCTAAGCAGTGCTGACCTCAGAAGTACGGAATTGGACAGCTACTCATTATTAAGTTCCTGTTACTTAATATTACTTATCCTAAGCACCTGATGTGGATTATCATATTTACTCTTTGAAATAACTGTGTGGTAGATAGTTATTATCAACTTCATCTTGCAGAGCCACAGAAATGAAGCCCCTTGCCCAGGGTCAGCCAGCTTGTAAGTGGCAGAGGTAATAATAGTAATAGCAACAGTAAAGCTGACTGTACCATTCACCACCACACCGTGCTGTCTCAGGCCCTGTTCCCTTTAGCGACCAAGCAGAGAGTGAGGAGGGCCTTAGAACAAAGCCAAAGCCACTTTGCAATGAGGCTGTAGTGAGTGCCTATGGCCACCAGGGGGCGAGGCTGCCAGCTGTGCACCTTTCCTCTTTTAGAAGGTTTCCTTTACCCTTGGGGCTGTGCTCCCTTTCTCTGCAGCCCCCAGAGCTGGGTGCTCCTAAAGAAAGGTAGGGATTCCACTAGGCAGCCCTTAGAATCTGTGCCTCTCCTCTCCTGTGTCAGAGCTTGCTGGAGGAAGCCAAGGAGCCTCTAGTTCTCAGCCACATGCTGCTGGGGCCCACTCTAGAGCTGCCTCTTTAGCCTGCTGCCCTGTGCCAGCCTTCTGGTGCCTACAGCTCCCCTGCTTCAGGGCTCAGGTGGAAGAAAGTGCCCACTGTCAACCCCACACTCTGAGGCTCCTCAGGCTCTTCTGGGGCCAGCTAATGCTGGGGGCTGGCATGGTTTCTGTAAGCATGGAGAGGGCAGCGGTCCAGCCAGCCACGCACTCTGCCATTGGGCAGCTACCCTTGCCCTCCCCAGCCCTGCCTCTGAGCCCAAGCAGGCCTTGTCTCCACACATACACCAACTCCTGCGGCTGCCACAAACACGATGGTTATTGCCACATTTGCCAGGTCCCTGCCTGGCACTTGACAGTCATTATCTGAGTGAGCATGCTCAGGTGTCTTGTGAGGTTGGTGTCGTTACCTTTTATGGCTGGACATTGCCTACTCAGGTGAAGTGATTTGCCCAAGGTCAAAGCCGGTGAGCAAGGCCGGCAAGAGGATGGGAACCCAGATCTGCCCTAGGCATGCCTGTTCTTCCTGTGGGCACACTGTCTCTTCCGCAGCACTCCTCAGCTGCCCTGAGCACCCTCTGGTCACCCTACCCCAGAGGCAAGCCTGAGCTGACCTCACGGTGGATGGATGGCACCACTCTCACCCCACATCCTCCAAAGGTCAGAAAGGCAACTTCCTGTCCCAGACAATGGCAATAAAGACATCCAAGGACACTTCCCAACCTTGCCATGCCTGAGTGACGTTCATAGGCAGAGGCCTTTCTGGAACAGTCCTCTGGTTCCGTGTGACTGTGTGTGACCATATGTGAGCAAGGTCTTGTGTGTGTGCTTGTGTGAGTATGTGATACGTTGTAGCCTGTGTGATACTGACTGGGACTTTGTGTTTCTATGTGCTCATAAAGAAGACAGGAGACAGGGAGATGGCTCCTTTCAAATTTGATGACTTGAGAGCCACTACCTCCTCCCCCTAGGATATGGGACCTTGCGGGAGGAGGGAGACGCCTGGGGCAGAGCTGGGTTCACAGGCACTGTCAGGGTTAGGCCTGCGGGTCTGATACAAACGAATTCTTCCATTTTCTCATCACATCCCTGCTTTGTGCTTGTGGCTTACTCCTCACTACTCTATCCCCTTGAGCTAGATCCCAGATCTGTACCTACTCCTGCCCCCAGGCAGCCCTTCCCCAGCCACCCTAAGGCTTCTACACCGAAAGCTGCTCCAAGAAGAGCAGCTTGCCTGCATGTTCTCTACCGGCCCACAGGCTAGCAAAATACCTGAGGCAATGGAAAGAATTCAGAGTTCGGAGTCAGAAGGCCCTCTCTGAGCCTCAGTTTGCTCATCTGTAAAATGGGGATGCAACACTTACCTCCACGTGTTTTTGAGACCATCAGTGAGGAGTCAGATGGCAAGCATGGGCGATCTTCCCTTCTCTGTCTCCTTCCCTCTCCTCCATCTGTTGCCAAGTTGCCAAGACCGGTTGCTTTTCCTGCCATACTATACTTCCAATCCACCCGCTGGCCTTCTGGGGCACTGGCAGGGGTAACACACAGTCCCTCCCCCCTGGACCCCTGCAACAGCCATTGCTACACAGTCCACTTTCAACGCCGAGTGCCAGGGTGCGCCTTCTGAATCACGACTCTTATCAAGTCCTCCCCTACTCTGAAAGCTCCCATAGCTCCCCGCTATCACCAGGTGAAGGGCAAAACTCCTCAGCCCGGTATGTGAAGCCGCCTTCTCTGGGTTGCTGCCCCATGAGCCCTCGAGACACCTTCTGCTTCCACCACAGCCGCCCCCGCTTTGCCCTCTGTGTTTCCTGCTGCCAGGCCTTTGCCTCACGGTTCCCCCTGCAATGGGTCCAAATCTTCCCACTGATCAAGGCCTGCTGCAAATACCACCTTGTCGGGCACACATTCTCTGACCTGGTGCCAGGAGGACCTGTAGCCTCAGCTTATTGCTCCGTCGTCCCAGGGAGTCTGTGCCCATGCCCTACCCTCCCTGTAGCCTGTGGGCTCTGTGAGTGTCTTCTTAGGGGCAGGTGGAGGGAGCTCCAGCTGTGCTCTCTTTCCCTCTCAGCCTTCGGGTGTGAGAGGTGGTCTCGGTGGCCAGTGCCCACAGCAGGCTGGGGGATGCGGGAGAAGGCTGCAGCTGCTGTCCCGCTGAGGGGGAGCAGATGGTGAACGGAGCTTCTCCACTGCCTCTTCCTGTCAGGCCACGGGGCTCTGAGATGACACCGCTGAGCAAACAGGCATGCCCCCTGCCCACTCCCCAGCTGCCCCCTTGAGCATCAAGGGAAAGAGCCGACCCACTTGGGTCCTGAGGGTGGGGAAGGGATCCCTCCACCCAAGTCTGGACTAGGGCTTCAGTCAAGAGGCTTCAAATTCCAGCTCAGCCATCCACTTTCTGTGTGACCTTGAGCACTCTTTCTAAGAGCCTGCATTTCATCCTCTAAATGGGACATCATTGACCTGCCTCACAGGGTCTGACTCTGTGGCCACTCCTTTCTTCCTTTTCCCTAGACGGGGGAAGAAAATGGGAATTTGGGACCAGGAAGACAGTGCAGAGGAATTGGATGGACTGAGTAGAAGTTTGGGCTTTTCTTTGGCAGTTGAGAAAACTGGATTCTGTTCTGGAATTCTAGCTATGTGTGACCACAGCTGCCACCCAGTCCACCTGGCACTGAGTGTGAAGTATTGTGCTTTCCTCTAGGCTGAGGTAGTCCCATGCTTGTGTCCACACTTATGCTCTCTGTTGGTCGGGTACCCTTGTGCAGTGCACAACCAATACAACTATACACAGCAGCCCTCTATGCACCTTTGGAAAAGTTATACTTTCTTAACCTCTCTGAGCCTCAGCTTCGGTTTACCCATGTATAAAATGGGGCTATGCAGTTATTTCTTAGGTGTTTCCAGTGCTACCAGGAGGGTCACATATATTGTAATGTCTGCCTCAAGCAGTTCTGGATTCTCATAGGAACCAGAGATTGTTACACCCTCCAAGACGCATTTACAAGCAGTACTGGGGAGGCTGTGAATTGTGGACCACACCCCTTTCGGATTACACAGATCTGTATTGGAGTCTTCAGTTTCCCACCTGGACTCTGTTCCAGGCCTTCCTGCTGAGGTCGGATTAAGCCTCTGGGCCTGCAGGAATGGGAGGACTGAGCCTCAGTGGTCCTAATTTTAATGTGTACACAGGAACCATGATGAGATCACCTAGATACAAAAGTTAAACATTTGCATCCACAGAGACCAGCGGGCTGCCCCAACAGCAGGGCAGCCTCTGCAGCTTCTGGCAGTGGGTGAGGGGTGGCTGGGCTTTAGGGAGCGGGTCTGGTTTCCATACTTGTAAAGCACTTGGCCAGTGCCTGGCACAGGGTAAGTCCTGACAGATGTTAGCCGCTGTTGTTAATGTGATGATCATTACGAACCCCATGACCTGCCTGATTCTTTTAAGACTCAGCGGTACTCACTAAGGCCAGGCCTTGTGTGAGTACCGGGGCCTTGGTCGGGTAGGACCGAGTCTCTGCTTTCAGCAACTCCCAGGGCAGTAGGCTAGATGGACAATTTGCTAAGTTTTATGAGGGGAAAGATGTAGGCTGTTGGTGGAGCTCAGAGGAGCAGAAATGGTCTTAACTCAGGCTTGTCGGGGCTGGGGTCAGTTAGGAGAGTCTTCCAGAAAATCTGAAATTTGCAATCTAGCTGTTACCGTCTCCATTTTTTCAGAGCAAAACTGAGGCTCAGAAAAGTCATGCAGCTTTAGAATGGTGACACTGGATCCTTCTCTCTCTCTCTCTCTCTCTCTCAGTCTGTTGTCTAGGCTGGAGTGCAGAGGTACGATCTCAGCTCATGGTAACCTCCGCCTCCCGAGTTCAAGCAATTCTTCTGCTTCAGCCTCCTAAGCAGCTGGGACTACAGACATGTGCCACCATACCCGGCTAATTTTTGTACTTTTAGTAGAGACGGGGTTTCACCATGTTGGCCAGGCTGGTCTTGAACTCCTGATCTCGTGATTCACCCGCCTCAGCCTCCCAAAGTCATGGGATTACAGGAATGAGCCATCGCGCCCAGCCGGTGACACTGGATTCTAATACAGGGCTGCTTGGCTCCGAAGCCTGAGCCCTTGAAGCCACAGCATACCAGGTTTGGGTCCTTTCCTCCAGGTCCACTCTGGGGAGTCCTTTGGGATCCTGGTTGAATGGATGGCTCGGCAGGAGCCTGATCACAAAAACCTTGAATGCCAGGCAAGGGAGGCTGGCTTTCTTCTGAAAGATTTGGGGAGCTGCTGATGAGTTTTCAGAGGCAGAGGCAGGCAGGACAGGTGGCATGGCCTGGAAGGCTATTAGGAACAAGAGTGCCAGAAAAGGCCGTCTTGGAGTGTGGGAAATACAAACAGCCTCAGACCCTCCTTCTACCCATATGGAAAGAATGAGGGGTGTGGGGGCGCTGGGAACTAGGGGCTGAGGACTCAGGATGTGGGCTGGGGTGGGGGGCAGGAAGCTTGGAGTTCAGGGAGGAGCCCAAGATCCAGCTTCCAGCAGCTCTGGCGCAGGCTGCTGAGGTCCTGAGCACCTTGGAGGTTCAGAGGGGAGGGAGCCGAACTCACAGCAAGGGCGGACTAGGCAGAGGGGCTTGGGGAACAAGGGAAGGGGAGTTGGTTCCCATTTCCCAGGGTAGAGGTCAGAGGTGGAGTTGGGTAGGGCGGGACCCTAAGGGCATGACCTAGGAACCACTTCCTCTTTCCCACAGTGTGGAGTGAGGTCAGTCCTGAACCCACCCCGCTCCATCCCTGCCTTATAGCAGGCAAGCCTTGGCCAGGGCCTGTGGGAGACAGAGGCTCAAGGACAAAAGCCCCTGCCCTTTACCCCCATTCCTGCTACAGCCTGGGAGGGGAAAGACCAAAGTGAGTCAGAAAAACAGCTCCTCAGCCCAACTGGAAGTCAAATCCCAACCCAGCTTTAGCGTCACACTTAAGCCTCAGCACACACACCCCCATCATAAACCTGACCCAGCCACACCTCCAATCTCTGCTGCAAACTCGACTCCAATCCCAGTCTTGCCAATGATCCCTGACCTAGCCCCACACCAGCCTCCACATGAGTTACAAGCACCACATCAGCCCAGTCTGGACTGTGCCCTTGGCCCCACACCTAACTCTAATTTACCCCAGCCCAACCTCAGCTCCATCTCAACCCGACCCTAATGGAACCCAAATCCCAACCCCGCTCCAGTCCCCGCAAGCTCCGGCTCCAGCCTAGCATGGACCTCGGCCACACTCCCGAGCCTCTGGTGCTCATCCCCACTGAGCCTCGGAACTCCTGCGCCTCCCGAGCCTCAGAAACTCCTGCGCCTCACCTTCCCCCAAGCTCCCTCCCCGACCTGCTATTGCTCAGCATCCAGGTCCCACCACTGACCCTCAGCCCCATGCCTTCCCCTAACCCCACTCACTCCCACCCATGCCCACTCCTGTGCCCACTGCCACCTGCACTCAGCGAGGGGGCCACTGTTGCTGACCTTGGTGGGCACACGCACATGTCCAGGTACGCACGCACACCTCATCACACAGACACACCTCAGTGTATACACAACCCTCGGCACACACACACACAACACAGCAGATGCACTCAGCTCAGCATACACAAATATATCTCAGTGCACATACACACCCCTCAGTGCACATACACAGACTAGCATACACACACATCCCTCAGTGCACATACACACACACCTCAGTGCACATACACACACCTCAGTGCACACATGCACCCCTCAGTACACACACACCTCAGTGCACATACACAACAGACACACTTAGTGTACCTACACGAGCACACACACGCCTCAGTGCATACACAGCAGACACACACACCTCAGGGCACATACACAGAAGACACATTCACACCTCAGTGCATATACACGAGTATACACACACACTTCAGTGCACATACACACACATCACACACACCTCAGTGCACATACACAGCAGACACACACCTCAGTGCACATACACAAACAAGCATATACACACACACCTCAGTGCACATACACATCGGCAAACACACACCTGCAAACACAAATCTCAGTGTACACACACACTCCTGTGTATATACACACACTGGCAATACACACCTTGATGTATATACGCACACCTCCTTGCACAGACACAAATACCTTGGTATACATGGACATACATGTACCCCTCTGCATACACACACACACACATACACCTCAGCATATATACAAATACACTTTTCAGTGTACACACATGCCTCACCACACACACCTGCAGCACATGCACACATACATACACACCTTGGGCTACACACACCTGTCAGGGTATACACAGACACCTTGGCATACACAGACATACACATCTCTGCAGACATCCCCCCCCAATACACATACACACACACACACACTCACCAGAAAGGGGTGGGAAATTCAGTGCAGCTGTGAGGACTGCCCTGGGGGCTGGGCCATGAGCTCCCTGTCCCCCCTGAGGGCCGGGTCCCTGCAGTTCCCTCCTGGTCAGTCCCTGCTCTCTCCAATTCCCTCTTCAGTGTTGACTCTCCCCACCCAGGAATTCCTGCCCAACCTCCTGCCCTAGGGCTGTCCTGGCTTTGGGCCAGCTTGGCTGAATAGAGAGATGACATCCCAGGGCTACCCTTTCTCCGGTCTGAATGGGGTCAGAGTCTAGAGGGGCGCAGGCACACACAAGCAATTCCAGTGTCATCATTCAAAGCTGCACCTGCAGGGGCAAGGGGAGCAGTAAGGCAGGGGAGGAGCTCACTCGAGGACACCCTGAAACCGTAGGGCAGGCTCAACAGGATGAGGACTGGCACAGGATGGGGACAGCCTGTGGCTCAGACAGGCAGGAGGTCACCAGAGGGGCCAAGGGAAGACCAGGAGCTGCTGTGGCTGCTAAAAATAATAAGGGAATGGACGTCTGCTGAGCACCTTCTGTGTGCCAGGCATTGAGCGAAGTGTTTTAAAACCTCACTTAATTCTCAAAACAATAACATCTACCCTGCACCTATCCCACAAGGTAGGTATTATTTTTGGTCCCCACAGGGGACACAAGGGACAACGAGACTCAGAGAGGGGAAAGCATTGGCCCAAATTCACACGCCTCACAACTGGGCAGTGGGTGGAACTGAACGCAGGCAGTGCGGAGGGAGGGCTTCATTAAAGTTGCAGCGATCAAAGCAGCCCCTGACTTGCCCTGCAGCCTTCCCCTCCCCCAGACGGAATTTCCCACATTGCCCTGAATATTCCAGGCTTGTCTCACCTCCTGGCTGTCCCTGTGGCATGAAACGGCCTTCTGCCCTCAGCCCCTTCTCTGAGAAAGCTTCCATCCCTTCTCCAGAGCTTAGCCCCCAGTGCAGCACCCACCCTAATCACCCTGCGTTTCACTGTCTGGGGCCGGGCCTTCCTCCTCAAGGGCAGGGTCTGTGGGCCCCGCACCAGTACAGGGCAGTCGGGAGTGAATGTGCCTGGTTGGTGAATGAATGCAGGACCCAACCCGGCTGTGTGTCAAAGTGGGTGCTCAGGGAGGGGCTGGGCCCCCCTGCCAGGTTCTTATCTCCCAGGGTTGTCTCGAGTCTTATCTGATAAGGCCTGACAGGTGAGCAGATGAGGCTGTCAAAGGCTTCCGGGTTACTCAGTAACCTGTCCTCTTTAAAAGTCCCGACGCCCCCTGGCATCCATAACAGCCACCCCTCTCCTGAGCACTGCGGCCATGAACGCCCTCCTGCTCTCCGCACTGTGCCTCCTCGGGGCTGGGGCTGCCCTGGCAGGAGAGGTCACTGTGCAGGTGAGTGCTGTGTCCCTACCCTGGCCCAGCTGGCTTCCCGCCCCTCGTGCCCAGGGCTGGTCCCCTGAGAGAGTACCCCCTCTTTGGGGCTGGATTGAGGGTGTGTGTCCGAGGCTCGGCCTTCTTCAAGGAGCTCCTGCTCAGTCCTGCCACACACACCTTTCCCTTAAACTTTGGAGGAGAAAGAACCCCAGTGGAGGGAAGAGGAATAACCATATGGGGAAGGTGGGGAGTTGGCCAATTTACTGAGTGTGCCCAGTTCCTCACTGTGGCCCCACCATCAACCTGGAAGGAAGGGATTATTAGTCCCATTTTACAGAGGGGAAACTGAGCCTCACAGAGATTCTGTAACAAACCATGGGCACATGGCCGTGGGAAGTGCGGGAGCTGGATTTAAATCCAGACCTTACTTCTCAGTTCCATGCTCAACCAAAGCACCCTCTGGATCCCAAGAACCACACGGACCCCCTGGAGGTCCTGACAGATGGGTATGCCTACCAGTGCCAGTGCTGGCGACAGGCCAGGCTGGCACCCAGCAGGGCCCGGCTTTCTATCAAAGCCAGATTCCTGGAGGCCTTTTATTGCTTCTCAAACAAAAACCAGGCTGCAGGCGGGAGCTGGGGGCCCAGTGATCAGCCGCACTGCTCTCAGCCGGGGAAGGACAGCCTGGGCTTGGCCATGTGGAACTACGACGCCTGGGTGCTGGTCCTTTTGCTCTTCCTAAATATCAGCACGCTGGCTCCTACTCATTAGGCACCTATGGTGTTTCTGGCGCTCCGCACCCATTTTCTCCATTCCCCATACAACATGCACACTTGCCGGTTCCAGAGTGCCCAGGGTCACAGAGCAAAGCCAGGGCGTGGGCCCTGAGCTCTGCCCCTCACCGTGCCCCGCAGTGGGCCGCCTGACTCCACTGCTCGGGAGCACCACTGGGCTGAGCTGGGGCCAGCGCGGGGGGCACAGCAAGGAAGCAGGCTGCAGCCTGGCCTACGCTCTGGGCTTGTCTCTTCCAGGATGGACATTTCTCCTTTTCTCTGGAGTCAGTGAAGAAGCTCAAAGGCCTTCAGGAGCGCCAGGAGCCCAGGGTTGGGAAACTCAGGAAGTTTGGATCCATGCCTGGTGACCCTGTGGTTCCCATCCTCTGTAGCAACCCGAACTTTCCAGAAGAACTCAAGCCTCTGTGCAAGGAGCCCAACGCCCAGGAGATGCTCCAGAGGCTGGGTGAGCAGCCTCCTCTGGGGCGGGAATCGTCTGGTGGCCCTTGAGGAGGAGACGTGCTCTGATTGGTGGGATTGGGAGGAAGGGCTCAGCTCTGATTGGTGGGACTAGGGAGCTTGGCTCTGTTTGGTGGGTCTCTTCTGCGGCCGCTTCAATTCTAAGTTGTAAATGTGGAGGTTTGGGAACGTGGTTCTGCAAGATGGGGGTGGTAGCCCTGCGCCCATTCATCTTGTCTTAGTTGCTTCTCTTTCTGGTGGGATCTCTGCTCTGATTGGTTGGTTTGAGCAGTCTAGGAGCCCCAGTTTGGGACAAAAAGTCCAGTCGGTCAGGGTACGGGCCTGCTGGGATTCTCCTGGGGCTGGGCCGTGACGTCCAAGCTCTGGGCCAAGGGCGGCAGGGGCCTCGCGAGGGAAGGCTGCTTCTCACCAGGCCCCATCTCTCTCGCGCAGAGGAAATCGCCGCGGACCCGAGCACGTGCGAGATCTGTGCCTACGCTGCCTGTACTGGATGCTAGGGCGGCTTGTCCGCTGCCTGCCTCCCCTCCCCAGCAGGGAAGCTCTTTTTCCTGAAGGAAGGGCCGCCCATGGTACTCCACTCCCAGCAGCTCAGCCTACCCTGGCCCAGTCGGGAGGAGCAGCCCGGGGAGGGACTGGGTGACTGGAGGCCTCGCCCCAACACTGTCCTTCCCTAGAGCCACTCCAACCCCCAGCTAATAAACCAGATTCCAGAGTACTCCGGATGTTGCCTTCCTTCCTTCATCCACTAGTCTACCCTGCCCTGGAAGCTCGGGACCCCACTCTTCCTGCTAAGCTGCTCACTGTCCCTGGGGCTGCCACCACACAGAGGCATGGAGGAGATCGGATCTCCAAACCACCGAGGCAGGGGGTGGTGGGAATGGTTTGCTTTTCTTTCACATCTCCTGAGATCACCAAATTCACTGAGCCACGTTTGAGCACAGGAGCCTGTCTGAGCTGGTTTGGACGACCCACACAGACACTGGACCTACTAGGAGACTGGCACCAAACTCTTGGGTATTCAAGCCTTCCACCAACCATGCTAGCATGGCCTCCAGCCCTGACCACATCCCAAACCACACCTCTTGCCATTTCCTCTGCTGCTGCTCACCTGTCCACTGCCCCTCTGCCCACACTACTGTCCAGGTAAACTCCTGCTCCAGCTCCAAGGCTTTCGCTTCCTGGGCTCTCCTCAAGACAACTTTCTCAGTGCCCCGAGAAGAGTCTCAGTGCTCCCACTGTGACCTTGACCTTGGTGCTTTCTGAGCACTTGGATCACCCACAACCGTTGCACAGCTCTGGCCACCCTCTTGTGTAATGGCTTCTGTGCCTGCGGAAATCTTTCTGACATCCAGACCCATATAGATAATTGCCTGAAGATATAAAACAGGGCAGGGTCTCAGGTGCAGCTTTTCCAAGTATTGTGTGATCTTTGGAAAGTCACCTTCCCTCTCTGTGCCTCAACCTCTTTCTCTATAAAACTGGGGCACTAATATTTCCTGCCTCCCAGGGTGGGTGAAATAATGCATGTAAAGCCCTCAGTTTAGGACTGACACAAACATAAGAGGAATTCAATAAGTGGTAAAACAAACCAAAGAAAAGGGAACCAGGATCAGGCTGAGAGTGGTTCAGAGTGAGAAGGCACGGTGTGGAAGTGAGGCCTGTTAGCAAAGGTAGCGGCGGCAAGGAAAGAGGGGGCAGAACTCTCAAGGGTCCATCTTGGGGAGGGCGGTGGAGGGGATTCCCTGGGCTTCAGAATTCAAAAGGTCAGGAAGGCTTTGTGAAAGGGAAGGGCAAGTGCATTTGCATCACCCTTCGAGATCTGCATTGGGATGCAGTGAATTTCCAAACCTGTGTGGAAGTAGGGAGAAAGAGGGTGTTGCGGAAGGGAGGAATGGTACAGACAGACACAGAGACACTGGAATGGTTCAGTCAGGACAGCGTGGAGCGGGGAGGGCAGACAGGACTGAGTTTAAGCCTTACTGTGTTATTTACAAGCTGTGTGCCCCTCTCTGAGGCTTGATTTCTCATCTGAAAGTGAGGATGATAACAGACCCCACCTCCCAAGGTTGGCAGGAGATTAGGTGAAATATGTGGTGAAGTAGAATCATCTAACGCCCTAACTCTGGAGCCACACTCTGGATATAAATCCTGGCTCTGCCTTTTATAGCTGTGTGTCTTTAGGCAGGTTAGCTAGCCTGCTCGCTCCTCAGTTTTCTCATCTATAAAAAGGGGAAGATAAGAATCCATGTGTCATAGGGTCGAGTGAAGAGTAAATGGAAAAATACTGGAAAAATTCTTAAAACTCCACTGGTTTTGAACAACCACTGGGTCAAATAAGAAATCAAAAGGGAAATTGAAAACTATCTTGCGACAAGTGAAAATGGCAATACAACATTTGAAAGTTTATGGCACGCAGCAAAAGCACTTCAAAGAGGGTGATTTATAGCAATAAATGCCTACATCAAAACAGAAGAAAGATTTTATATAAACAACCTATTGTTACACCTCAAGGAACTAGAAAAAGAACAAACTAAGCCCAAAGTTAATAGAAGGAAAGAAAAGATCAGAGCAGAAATAACTGAAATAGATACCAGAAAAATAATAGAAAAGATCAGCAAAACTAAGAGTTGGGCTTTTGAAAAGATAAAATTGCAAAACCTTTAGCTAAACTAAAAAAAGGGAGAAGACTCAAAAGCATTGAAAGCTATCCCTTTAAGATCAGGAACAAGACAAGGGTGCACATTCTTGCCACTTTCATTCAACATAGTTCTGTACTGAAACTCCTAACCAGAGCAATTAGGCAAGAAAAAGAAATAAAAAAGCATCCAACTTGGAAAGGAAGAAGTTAAATTGTCTCCATTTGCAAATGATACAAGCTTATATATAGAAAACTCTAAAGACTCTACTAAAAAGCTATTAGAACTGATAAGCAAATTTAGTAAAGTTGCAGATTACAAAATCAACATACAAAAATCAGTAGCATTTCTATAATTAACAATGATCTGAAAAATTAAGAAAACACTTTAAACAGCAACAACAACAACAAACTTCTTAGAAATAAATTTAATCGATGTAAAAGAATCATACACTAGAAAACTTAAATCTTTGATGAAAGAAATTAAGGAAGATGCAAATAAATGGAAACATATTCCATGTTCATGGATTGGAAGAATTAATATTTTTTAAATGTTTATGCTATCCAGAGTGATCCACAGATTCAATGCAATCCCTATCAAAATTTCAATTACATTTTTTCATGGAAATAGAAAAAACAATCCTAAAATGGACAGGGAACCACAGAATACCCCAAATACCCAAAGCAATCCTTAGTTAAAAAGAAAAAGCTGGACGCATCATACTACCTGATTTCAAAATCTACTTCAGAGCTGTAGTAATTAAAACAGCACAGTACTGATACAAAACAGACATAGAGACTAATAGAACAGAATAGAGAGAGGCCAGAAATAAATATACACATTTACAGCCTGATCTTCGACAAAAGTGCCAAGATCACACTGGGGAAAGGACAATCTCTTCAATAAATGGTATTGGGACATGCAGAAAAATGAAATTAGACACTTAACCGCACCTCATGCACAAAAGTTAACTCAAAATGCATTAAAATCTTAAACTTAAGACCTGAAATGGTAAAACTGCTAAAAGAAACCAGGAGCAGTGGTGAACCCCTGAAGTCCCAGCTACTTGGAAGCTTGAGGCAAGAGGATCACTGGAGCCCAGGAATTCGAGGCTAGTCAACACAACATAGTGAGATCTTGCCTCAAAAAAAAAAAAAAACCCCAAAACAAAATAAAGACAACAACAAAAAAAATGTACTAGAGGAAACATAGGAGGAAAGCTTCTTGACATTGGTCTTGGCAAAGATTTCTTGCCTATGATCCCAAAACCACAGGCAACAAAATTGAAAATAGACAAAAAGGAGTGCATCAAAGTAAACTACTTCCGCACAGGTAAGGAATGAAAAGAATCTATGGAATGAGACAAAATATTTCAAACTAAACATATGCTAGTGGATTAATATCCAAAATATATACAGAATTCAAGCAACTCAATAGCAAGAAAACAACCCAATTTAAAAACAGGCAAAGGAACTGAATAGACATTTTCCTTTTCTTTTCTTTTTTTTGAGACAGAGTCTCCCTCTGTCACCCAGGCTGGAGTGCAACGGCGCGATCTTGGCTCACTGCAACCTCCCCTCCCGGGTTCAGTGGATTCTCCTGCCTCAGCCTCCTGCATAGCTGGGATTACCAGCATGCACCACCATGCCTGGCTAATTTTTGTATTTTTAGTGGAGATGAGATTTCACCACGTTGGTCAAGCTGGTCCGGAACTCCTGACCTCAGGTGATCCACCCGCCTCGGCCTCGCAAAATGCTGGGATTACAGGCGTAAGCCACCGTGCCTGGTGACATTTTTCAGAAGAAGACGTACAAAAGGCCAGGAGGTATATGAGAAGGTGCTTAGCATCACCAATCAATCAACAGGGAAATGCAAATTAAAATCATGACGAGATATCACCTCACATCTGTAAGAAGGACTTTTGTCAAAAAAAAAAAAAAAAAAGATGCTTGCTGGGCAGGGTGGCCCCCACCTGTATGTAATCCTAGCTACTTGAGAGGGTGAGATGGGAGGATCACTTGAATCTGTGAGTTTTAGACCAACCTGGGCAACATAGCAAAATCCCATCTGGAATAAACAAACAACACTAGCAAAAAGAAAAGATAGCAAGTGTTGGCAAAAATGTGGAGAAAATGGAACCCTCACACACTGTTGGTGGGAATGAAATTTAGCATAGCCATTATGGAAAACAGTATGAAGATTCCTCAAAAAACCAAAAATAGAAATGCCATACAATCCAGCAATCCCACTTCTGGACATATAGCCAAAAAAATGAAATCATTAAGTCAAAGAAATATCTACCCTGTCATATTTATTTCAGCATGACTCACAATAGTCAAGATACGGAGTCAACCTAAGTGTCCATCAGCAAATGAATGGATAAAGGAAATGTGATATATATATATACACACAATGGAATACTATTCGGCCTTTAAAAAAAATCCTGTCCTCTGTGACAAAGTGGATGAAACTGGGGGACACGACGCTAAGTGAAATAACCCAGGCATAGAAAGACAAATACTACATGATCTCACTTAAATGTGGAATCTAAAAAAGTTGAATTCATAGAAGTAGAGTAGAATAGTGGTTACCCGGGGCTGGGGGTGGAGAGGAAATGGGGAGATGGTAAACAAATAAAGGAGAAGGAAAAGAAAAAGCTCTGCCGGACCCACAGCGAGCAGCTTGTCGGTGTCGCTGTCATTCCTGCTTCTGGGTAGCAGCGCGGCCGTGTGGCTGGCACGTGGTAGGGACTCAGTCAGCGGTAGTTCTCTTTGCTGTCTGCAACAGGCAGGTGGGAATGCAGGGTAGCTGCAGGAGCAGTGGGAGCTGAGTCCAGATAGTGTATGAGCCCAGGTTAAACTTGGTAGATGGCAGTGGAGAGCCACGGAGGAGTAGGGGCACCATCAGGGTGGTGCTGCCATGCTGCTCTGGCCTGGCCCAAGGGTAGTGTGGTAAAGGCCCCAGTGAGTGAGGATGGAGGGTTGAGAAGTGGGGGCCCAGAGAGCTGCAGGAGGCATTGCAAAGGCCCTCCACCAGCCTTGCCTGTGGGGTGAGGGCAAGGAGGAAACTGTAGCCTCATGAGCAGAACTAAGCAGCTATCTAGGGCATGCACCTGGTCTTCTGGAGCTGAGTTCAGATGACACAACCCCTTGGCCTCTGGCTTTCCACCTCCCCGGCTCCCCAGGACCAAGGCTTTGGGGGAGCCCACTCTGGAAAGGCCCTGCTCCCAGGAGTTCCCACTGTGGCCTCCCCGGGCTGAATAAAGGTATTGAGGATGACTGCAAGGCTGTGGAGGCTGCACTGGGCCCCCATCAAGCATCTGCAGCTGGAGCAAGGTAGTAACATGGTGGTCAGAGCACGGACTCCAGTCCAGATGTCCTGGGAAGGGCCTTGTCTCATCACTTTGCTTGGTCTATGATCTAGGCTTAGTTGTCGCTCTGTACCTGACTCTTCTTAGCCTGGATGTGGTGATAATAACAGTATCTACTTCATTGGTCCGTTGTGAGGACTCCATGAGTTACTATGAGTGCCATGTGATTAGGACGGTGCCCAGGATAGAGCGAACACTCAATAAACATTGGCTATTATAATTATACTGATTATTATTATTACCATTTTTGATTACGAGTCTTACTCTTGTTGCCCAGGCTGGAGTGCAGTGGTGCGATCTCAGCTTACTGCAACCTCTGCCATCTGGGTTCAAGTGATTCTCTTGCCTCAGCCTCCCAAGTAGCTGGGATTACATGTCTGGCTAATTTTTGTATTTAGTAGAGATGGGGTTTCACCATATTGGCCAGATTGGTCTCAAACTCCTGACCTCAGGTGATCCTCCCAACTTGGCCTCCCAAAGTGCTGGGACTACAGGCGTGAGCCACTGCACCCAATCTATAGTTATAATCATTTTTAAAGACAGGGTCTTGCTCTGTTGCCAAGGCTGGAGTGCAGTGGTGTGATCACAGCTCACTGTGGCCTCAACCTCCCAGACTCAAGTGATCCTCCTGCCTGTCTCCTGAGTAGCTGGACTACAAGCAAGTGCCAACACTCCTGGCTGATTTTCAATTTTTTCATAGAGATGGGATCTCCCTATGTTGCCCAGGTTTGTCTTGAACTCATGGCCTCAAGCAATCCTCCTATCTTGGCCTCCCAAAGTACAGGTGTGAGCCACTGTGCCCGGCCTTTGTTGGATATTAATTATTAGTAGTAGTCCTCAGGCTGCCAGGATGAAGAGACAGAGAAAAGGCCTCCTAGCTGGAGCTGGCCAGATGGTTCCTGTGGGGCTGGGAAAAATGGGAACGCGGGAGTGAGGATGAAGGCCAAGGGCCCATCTTCTCAGGCAGGTCCCAGGCAGAGTCGGCCCTGATTACAGCTTGGGAGCGCATGGCACTTGACTCTTTCCTCCACTCTCCCCTTCCGTCTCACCTCCTCCCTGCCCCAACCCCAATCCTGGGTCGGGAGCACAGTTGCTCTTGCTCCAAAGCTGGGGAGGACTTGAGTTCAGCCTCGGGGTGGCCAGGTCTGGCTGGCTCTGTGGCTTCTGAGCTCTTATCCTGGATGCCTCATTCCTGCCCTGAGCCTTGGCTCCCTCATATTCGGGATAGGGTTTAATCATCAACTCCCCAGGCCTTGGAAACTTCAGGGAAATTCCTGCCTGGTATTTTTAGTCCAACCTTTCTCCTCAACCCACATGGTTTCCCCAGAAGTTCCTCCCACGGCTCCTGGGGATGAACAAAGGACACGTGGACTCGTGTGTTGTAGGATCTTTATTCGGGAGCTGGGCTGCCTCAGGGGCCCGCCCCTCCAACCCCGTGTCCGATTGCTTTGCACCAGATCCAGCTGTCCAGGCCCTGGGAGGCTGGTGATGACCATGGTAGCCAGGGACCCCGCTGGAGCATGGACGGGGATGGGAGGCTGTCAAGGCAGTGGGCTGAAGGCTGAGATGTCCCCGGCGGGCTCCGGGCACCCAGGGCCATCTCAGAGGCAGCCAGTACACGCGACGTTCACACACAGCTCACAGTCGTCATTAGCGATGGTCCCTGGGCAGGGAGAGAACCAGCCAGCTGAGCTGAACCTGAGCCCACTGGGACCAGGCAGCAGAAAAGGCCTGCTTGGGAGTGGGTGGCATCTTCCACAGATTGGGAACAGGAACCTCTAGAGGCAGAGTGAGAGCTTGGGTTCAAGTCCCAGCTGCTCTTTTTACTAGCAGCAACTGGGCAAGTGACTCACACTCTGTGCCTGAGATTTCTCGTCTGCTAAATGGACAGAGTTGATGTGAGTAGATAATGCAGGCGACGGGACTGGTAGGTCCCAGCACACAGTAGGTGCTCAGTAAGTGCTAGCTAGTTACTACATTCTCCCGCCCGGCTCTGCACCGTCCCTCAGGTTTCAGCTTGGCTGACACCCCCTCTTGGAAGCCTTTCAGACCCCCGTCCCACTGCAGATGCCAGCCAGCTCTCCTCTCTGCTCCATGTATCCGTTGTCCGTTGATGGGTCTGTGCCTGGCGTGGACTAAGGGGGTGCCTGACTCTCAGTGTTCAAACCAGGGAGTCCTGGAAGCCAGTGGGGACGGGGCCTGAGTTTCTTTAATCTCCCCATCCTCAGCCGCTGGGTGCTTACGAGAAAACCCACGGGAGGCTCCTGGGCGTGGAAAGAGAGAGAACGAGGTTCTGTGGGGAGCAGGGCACTTACTCAAGGCCTCGAAGATGCTGGAAGCCTCCCGGGAGGTGCAGACAGGCTGGAGGTCCAGGGGCAGAGCCGGGTGGTGGCACACGGTGAGCAGCAGGCTCTGGGCCCGCAGGCGGGGGCTGGCTGCCCACTGTGCCTCCAGGTCACTCAGCTTCTTCATGGATTCCAGCTGGACCTGGAAGCCTTGGTACTACAGAGAGGGGAGAGGAGATGGGAGCAGATCAAGACCCCGGCCAGGGGCAGGGACTGCCATGACACCCAGAGTCACCCACACCCCGCAGATCCTCTGGAGGCTTCCCCGTTTCCACGGGAAGTCCAGGGCCACACTGTGTGGGAAGAGGCGGCAAGGCTGTGGAGCACGGTGGTTTAAGGGATGGGCTTTAGAGACAGACAAGCCCTGGTTCAAATCCCACCTCTGCCCCTGACCAGCTGCCTGTCTGTTCCCCACTCAGCCTCAGCTCCCTCATCTGACATCCCTCATGGGGGCCTGGTATGAGGACACACTCGCCAACTGGGTACACCTGCCTGAGCTGGCATGGCAGACTCATGGCAGCCCCAAGAGGCTGGTCTCCGAGGCCAGGGCTGTTGGGGAGGCCGAGTCTCCTGCACCCCTCTCTGGGACCTACTTTGCTCTTCCCAAGGAGCCCGTGTCTGGAGTCAGGGATGTGACACCCAGGGCCACAGACTTCTCTGCTATGCTGGGCGAGGCCAGCAGTATCTGCTGCGACAACTCCTGCCAGTCTCCCCTGCCCTCTAGAAGGGCACCTGAACCCTGCAGTCTTCTCTCAGGCCTTTGCACATGCTGTGCCCTCGGCCTGGAATGGTCCCCCTTCCTCTGTGACTGGCAACCTCCTGTTCATCTTGCAGTGCAAGCTCAAGGGTTAGCTGCCAGGAAAATTGCTCTGGAACCTGTCCCCCTCCGCCCACATGTGGGTGAACATGGAGAGCTGTGGGAGCAGAACAGTGCGTCTCCATCCCTTTCTGGGCTTCTCCCGTGCAGGGGCCACATCCTGTTCCACACTCTGACCTCTGTGACCATGATGGGCCTTGGAGGGGAGCTGTGCTGAACCAGTTTTGGTATTGTCATCGCCATCATCACTGCCATCAACGTCCAGCTGCTCCCACCCCCCAGCTGCCTTGGTCCCGGGGCTGTGATTGGTGTTGGGCTGAGCCCCAGGTCCCATGTCCCTGTTGTGTTCCCTGAATTCCTAGTACACCCTCTCCAGCCTGGTCTCCCGCCGTTGGGTCCTTCAGGCAGGGGGCACACTGGCTGAGGGACTCACCTGGATGTAGACTGACTGTGTGCTCTGCAGCAGCAGGAGGACCATGGCCACCCCTGGCAGGAGCCCTGACACACCCCTGCTGCTCATCGTGCTCCCTGTGCTCCCCCTGCCGCTGTCCACCGCCTCCCACCTGTGTCCCTGCCTAGCAGCTCCTTATAGCCAGGCTCCAGTGTCCTGGTCACTCATTAACTGGCCAGCCCCACTGGGGTGGGGTTGACAGCTGGCTGGCTTTCTGACAAGCCGGGGCTGGTTCCCAGGAAGGGGGTTGGGGGTGAGGAGGGCAGGAGCCAAGAGCCTATGGGAACACACTGCTTGAACACCGAGCGCCTGCTGTGTGCTGGGCTTTCTCTGGGGGCCTTGGACCACACCATCGTTCATGCCTCAAAACACCTGTGTGGGTGTGATGATAGGCCATTTTATAGACAGGAAAAATGAGACTCAGGAGGGAAAGTGGCTTGCCCCAGGTCGCAGAGCTAGTTAATGGCAGAGCAGGGGCTACAGCCAGGTGTCCTTGCCCCAGGTCAGCCCATGGTCCTTTCTCTGAGGGAAGGATGCAACAGACAGGTTGGCCCAGGGCAAAGTGGGCAGACACGGCTGACCTCAGGGTTCTCAAGCCCCCATGCCCCCAAGACCCACATCTCTCCCACTCCCTCTCCTCAGTTCTATTTAAGAACCATCCTTCGAACCAGTCCTTGCTCCGGATTTTGAACCTGCCTCTGCCTGCCATCTCCCGCCCATGCCTGGGTGCTCCCAGGCCATGTTTGACCCATCTCACACGTCTGTGCCTTTCAGAAGCCAACGGCCTAATCCAGCATGGGGGAAAAAGCAGTGGTGCTGGAGGCAGATTGACCCAAGTTCAAATCCTAGTTCTACTGCAGCTGCGTGATTTAGGATAAGTCACATCAATCCTGACGGAGCCTTAGTTTTCTCTTCCATCCAATGGGCGTGATACAACCCCTTGCATAAGATTGCTGTGAGTGAGGGCCCCGGCCCACCTGAGGTTGCCCTTATCTCCCAGGTAACACATCTATACTGGCCCCTCAATCTTATAATTGTCTTCTAGGCCATGCATAACCTACTGCCCCGGGGGTTGAAGGTTGGGTCAGAGAGAAGAGGGCAAAGTCTCTAAGGGTGATATCACCACGCCATACCAGGCAGCTATAAACAGTGCTGGTGCCAGGGCTCAGCTCTGTCAGGCGCAGACTCTGGCATGAGGCAGGCTCCCCTAACGTTGAGCCTAAACATTGGATTGAAGCCCTGATAGCTCACCTTGGCATTTAAGATGCCACTCCTTAAAGTGGCCAAAATCTGATGTCACCATGCTTCCCCACGCCTGCCCTGTCTGCACAGACCTAATCCCATCGCATGTCTTTGCCTACTCATTCCGTGTGCCTGAAATGCCCATCTTCCTTTTTCTTATCTCGAACTGAAATGAAGAAGGTCAAGTGAACTTCGGAATTTCTTGTGGATTGCTTTGAATCCAGACTTCAGCCTTTGCTCTTCAGAGTAGATAGAAATAAGGGACTCTTACGTGCTTTCTCATCTGTAAAATGAAAACAACCATCTGGTAACAATAGCTCTCATTTCTTGAGTACTGTGTCCTAGGCACAAAGCTATGTTATGGCCATAACCCCATTGAAACTAAAGGATAGGCATAATGGTTGTTTGCATTTTACAGAGGAGTAACCTGAGGCCCAATGAGGCACCATGTTTGTTGTCGCTGTGAGACCACGAGGGTGAGCAGATTTTCTACCTGGAATTCTTGCCCTTGCTCAGCCTGTGGTGTTATAGAAAAAGTAACCGAGGACTTAGAGATAAGGAGAGCTGGGTTCAAACCCAGATGCCGGCACTTTCCAGCTGTGCGATCTTTGGTACATTACTTAGCTTCTGCGAGCTTCCGTTTCTTCATCAGTAAAGCAGAGGAAATATAATAATAATTTAAAAAAAGATCTCGTAGTGGTCCCTGTAAGGAAAAACGGAACAATCCCTGTTTCAGGAGAGCCTGTGACTCTCCCTAAAACTACCGTTTCCCCAGCATATGCTTGGCCTAAGGGGGATGCGCAGTGAGGGGGGTTCCCCTGCCTCTCCGTATGGAACCCCCATGACAAGCCCTGTCTCTGAATCTGTAGCGGGACCGGTTCTGCTTTCTGACTTGCCCAGAACTCAATGCTGTGCCATTCTGTCCAGACCTTGGTCTGACCAATCGTATGGCCTTGGACAAGCAATGACCTCTGTGATCTCAGTTTCTCATTTGTGAAAATAATGTGGCCAGTCTCCAGTGTTTGAGGTTGTCATGAGGTGGCTTGATACCTAAATCCGTGGTCTTTCCATGAGAGGAAGCTCATCCTTCTTGGCCTCCACATCACTGAGACACACCTGTGGGGTCTGGGGGTCCCTTGGCCATGTCTCTTTTTTTTCCTCACCCTGTGGCTCCTCCAGCCAGGGCCTATCATGTGTCAGTCTTCCCTGGGAACCAGGTATGACTTCCTTATCTGCCTAACATGACTCAACTTTATTTGTCAAACCCACCTCCTCCTAATCTTTTTCTGAATAACCCACCATCCATCACAACCAACTTGGCCACAGACGCAAATCCTCGCCACTGAGCCTGGCCAGCCCATGTGCATTGACGTGGTATTATCAGGGCACTTCCTTCTTTGTGGATGTGGGAAGTGACTGTCACAGAGGCCTGGACTTCACCCTGTGTGGAAGCCTCAAACACAGATGTGGGGTGGGCGACAGTTTGTCGGTGTGCCTTCGAGCAGCTCCCCTCTCTACCCTGGCCTCTCTGCTCAGTGCCCACTGCTCTGGTGCTCAGAGCCCAGGTCTCTCCCTGCCCCAAACTGCTCATTTCCCCAGAGCATTCATCATAGCTGACCACTCCCTTTCTTGGAGTAAAGTACTTTTGCCACTGGGCTCCTGGGACACTCTCTCCACATTTTCTGCCTCCATATTCTCAGTTCCCTTCCTTGGTCTTTCCTTCTATTCTTGACCTACAGGTGTAAGAGGGCCCAGGGGGCACCAAGGCTGTCTTTGGACCTCTTTCTTCCGTCTGTAATCACCCCCTTGGTGATCTGTCCCATCTCAAGGATTTTAATGCCATCCACACCCTGTTTACTCCCTAGCCTGCCCTTTCTTCTAAGTCCCAAACTCATTTACCTACTGGCCTCCTCAGCGCCTCTCACACCGGTTGATAGTATTATCATTCACTCAGTTGCTCAAGTAAAAAATATGGGAGTCATCTTTGATGCCTCTTTTTCACTTGCCAAATTCAGTTCACTAGCAAATCCAGTTGGCTCTACCTTCAAAATATTTCTAGATTCCAATCATATCTCATCATCTCCACTGCTATTATCAAGGTTCAAGCTATCATCACTAGCTGATAAATTATTGCAATAGCCTTGTATCAGGCAGGGTTCTCCAGATAAGCAGAATACACACCCCCACCCACCCCCACACACCCACACACACACAGAAACAGAACGTGCACGCGCGCGCACACACACACACACATCCTATATAGAGATACGCATTTTCTATTAGAAAATCTACAGATTATAAATGTTAATCACATTGAAAAAAAATCCTACTTCAGAGAGCTTCTCCCATTACTCCTGATTCTTTTAACTTGCTTTCTCATGTACCTGTCATATATATGCTTCTAATTTTCTACATCTTTCTCTCCACTAGAATGTAAGTTCTATTAAAGAATTCGTCTGTTTTGTTCTCCTAAAACAATGCTTGGCACATCTATCCTACTGGCTAGATCTACCTATGTATCATCTGCCTAGATTTATTTTAAAGAAAGGCTCACATGATGGTTGAGCTGGTAAGTCTGAAATCTGCAGGGAAGTTTGGTAGGCTAGAAATTCAGCTTAGATTTGATATTGCAGGCTTGACTCTGAAATCTGCAGGGCAGGCCAGCAGGTGACAAACTTAGACGGGGTTCCTGCACTGCAGTTGTTGAGGCAAAAATGCCTTCTTCAGAAAACTGAAGAAGGTCTTTACTTTTTTTTGTTCTGTTTTGTTTTTGAGATGGAATCTTGCTCTGTCGCCCAGGCTGGAGTGCAGTGGCGTGATCTCAGCTCACTGTAACCTCTACCTCCCGGGTTCAAGCAATTCTCCTGCCTCAGCCTCCCAAGTAGCTGGGATTACAGGAGCCCACTACCACACCCAGCTAATTTTTGTATTTTTAGTAGAGATGGGGTTTCACCATGCTGGCCAGGCTGACCTCAGGGCATCCACCCTCCTCAGCCTCCCAAAGTCTTTATTCTTAAGGCATTCAAATGATTGGATAGAAAGCCCACCTACCCTTATGAAGGGTCATCTGCTTAATAAAAGATTATGAATGTTTATCACATAAAAGTTATTTTCACAGCAACATCTAGAGTATTGTTTTATAACAGCTGGGCATCATGGCTTGGCCAAGGTGACACATGCAATTAACTATCGCAAGCATCCATGCAGATCTCCCTGCACCTGCTCAGGCCTTTCTCCACGGAGCAGCCAGAGGAATCCTATTAAATTCTGAGTCAGATCACTGTGTCTCTCCCCTGCTCACACCTACCAGTGGTTTTTCACTTCACTCAGGAAAATCTGAAGGCTTTTGCCTACAAGGACCGTTTGGCATCCCATCTTTATCTTTGACCTCAACTCCAAAAACTCTGCCCCTCACTCTCTGAGTTCCAGCCACCCTAGCTTCCTTGAGGTCTCCCAAACACACGAAGATTATTTACCTTTAGGTCTTTGCTCTTCACCCCTCTATTCATTCAGGTCTCTCTCTGCTCAAATGCCACTTCCTCAGAGATCTTTCTTGATCCTCCTCCCTCAGAGGGTTTCCCCATCACCCCTAATTCTCTTACCTTCTTTCTCATAGCACCTGTCATATATATACATCTCATTTCTTGCATCTTTCTATTAGAGTAAGGAATTTGCCTGTTTCATTCTCCCAGAACAATACCTGGCACATAATTGGTGCTCAACAAATACTTGCTGAATTGAATAAATGGATATGATTCAAATATTGATTTCACCGAGCACTGGATGTCTAGCCTTGGGCAATTTCCTGTTTCTGTGAGCCTTAATCACCTCACCTAGCATCTTGTTGGCATGTGGTGGGTGTTCAAAATGTATGTTATTATTGTTTTCATAGTTGTGGAATCACTTGTTTACTGAGAAACAGAATGCTTTTTGCGTTTTGTGTGCACAGAAGCCCCTAGGGCATTCGATCATTTAATCAAAAACAATTTACTGATAGCCTGTTATGTACTAGCATGGGGTACAGCACTTAACAGACAAGACCACTGCCACAGAGTAGTGTGGTGACTTGGAAAGAGAGGCGGGAATAGAGATGGTGAGAAGGGGTTGAATTCTAGAGATTCTCTGAAGTCAGAAGCCTCAGGATTTTGTGTGTTTGGATGGAAAGGGTGAATGAAAAAAGCAGTCCAGGACAACTCAAAGGTTGCCCCAAGTCAATTGGCGCTGCCATTTACTGCGATGAGAAACGGGAATGAACATGTCAGGTGAGCGTATCAAGAGCTGGGTCTGGACACATTAAGTTTGAGATCCTGTGTGACATGTGAATAAAGAAGTGGGCCACAGATAGAGATACGGAGGTCATCAAGTGTAGCTGGTGCTTAGAGACCTGAAACTGGATTGAGAGAGTGACAGCATGGAGAGGAGAGGTCCCAGGCCTGCGCTCTAGGGTACTGTAACACCTGGAGGTGAGGCAGAGAAGGAGGAACCAGTGGAGTGGATGGTGGGGAAGGAACAGTTGATGGAGAACAAAAAGAGACTTGCGTCTTAGAAGCCCATTGAAGAAAGGGCTTCAGGAGCAAGAACATGCTCACTTGGTCAAACGTGGTTAGCTCTAGTAAAATGAAGGCAGAGAATTGTCCTTGGATTTGGTAACACGGAAGCCACTGTTGACCCTGACAAGACCAATTCCAACAGTGGTGAGGATGAAAACCTGATCAGAATGGGTTCAAGAAAGGATAGATGGATGGAAAGTGGAGCCTATGCTCTTAACTATCACTTTAAATCAAAGCATAAAACAGAGAGATACAAATTTAAAGAAGGATCGACACATGAAGAGTTGATCTGGAAGACCCTGTAGGGAGAGTTGTATAAACCAAAGTGTGAAAGATTTCCTAGAAGCCCTCCAGATAAATTTGGTTTTTCTCTGGAGAGGTGGGTGATCTAATGAGTGGTTCTATTTTTGCTATGGCCATCAGGAAACTCAGAACCAAATTTTGCTCCAACATTAGTGACTATACTAAATCTCATTCAATTCATGTCTTCCCCTTTGACTCACTTTCCCAGTCTACCCGTGTTATACTGATCTTGTTATATATGCATGTGCGCAGACACACACACACACCCACGTACGCATGCACGCGGGAGCGCGCACTCGTGTGCACCTGTCAGGTTTGTTTATACGAATTCTTCCAGGGTGCACCACCTTTGCGGCCTGGGTTGGGTAACAGGTATTTAACACAAATGTTAATCAGGGCTGCCCCCTGGTGATGGCCGAGAAGACTGCAGGCTGGGAATGAGTCCTAATCCATTTCCCTGAGGCACCACCTTGAGAGTTAACCCGGTGAGCAGACATCTCTGCGCTCTGCTTTGAGGGGTAACAGAGAGCCTCCCTGTCCCCATGTCTGCGCCTGGGGGTCCTACCAGCATGACCGTGAGAGTTTCCATCAGCGATGCGCCTCTGGGGTGCGGGGAGGGGTGCTGTGCAGGGTAGTCACCAAAAAGCCCCTGCTGATGCCTGAGGCCTGGGGTATTCAGAGAGGAGATGCGGAGGTGAGCAGGGGGCTGAGGGGAGCAGAGGAAGAAGTTCAGGCCACAGGTGGGACCTGCGCTGAAGTCAGGTCTTGGGGGCAGCCAAGGACAGAGAGATAACTACCAGGAGTCCCCCGAGGCCAGCTCTGACCGAGTGTTCTGTGAGGAGGAGAGGGGCGTGGCTCTGACCCCGCTTCCTCGTCCAGGGTCACACAGCAGGTGTGAAAGGAGTGTGTGTGTGTGTGTGTGTGTTTGGCGGGGTGGGGGTTGTATCTGCGTGTGAGCATGCGCGTGCATGCCCAAGCACTTGTGAGAATGTGCGTGGGAACATGTGTACCCAGGTGTCCGCGTGTGTCCACATGTGAGGGTGATTGGTATATGAGTGTGTACGTGTGGGTGCACTCGTGTGTGTACGGGAGCATGTTGTGTGTCCCACGTGTGTGAGGATGGTTTGTTGGTATGTGGGAGCATGTGTATATGGGGTGCCTTTTGTGTCTGTGTGTGTATCAGTATGTGAGAGTGTGGGCATGTGTGCGCCTGTGTCAGCGTCTGTGGGAGTGGATGTGTGTGTGTGAGTGCATGAGTGCATGTGCGAGTGGTTTTCGCTGTCTATGTGTGTGTCTGTGAGCATGCAGATGTGATAGTGTGTGGCGTGTGGGTGGGCTGGGAGGGAGGTCACATGTGCTGGGCAGTGCAGAAGGGCTGATGGGGGCAGGGATCCCATCTGATGCAGGCAGCCCTGTGGTCTGGCGGAGGAGGAGGTGGTGAGGGGTGGTCCCCGTGTGCAGAGGTGGGGACCGACTGAGGGAGCCTGCGCGCAGCTGCCTGGAAATTGGGAATTGACGGAGGACCCAGAGGGCGCCCAGCCCACACCTTCTGCACCAGCAGGCTCGCCCTTCCTCAACTCCCTGTCTTGTCCAGCAGCCGGCTGGTAGCTGTGGCGTTGGAGTCAGGCACAGCGGAGGTCCCATGAGTGTGGGGTCTTAGACAAGTTGTTCGCTTCTCGAGTGTCTGTGGCCTCCACTGTGAGATGTGAATGACACCTCTGCCTTGAAATGGGGCAGCGAGGACGGTGGGAATGAAGGCACAGTAGGGCCAGCAAGTGTTTGCTGGGAGTCTGTGGTCTCAAGGCTGCAAAAGTGTGAACACCTGGGTTCCTCACACAGCCCCAGGAGGCATGGAACCTCTCCACTTTTACAGTGAGAACTCTGGGGCACAGGGAGGGCTACGAACCTGCTTCCGAGGGGCAGGCTGCCCTGGCTGTCACTAGCACTACACACCAGGCCTGTGTGGGGGTCAGCAGATATAAAGCTCTGCTCACTTTTGAGATCCTCCAGAGGTGTCTCCTGGTCCCTTCCAGCCCTGGAATGTCCCTTCCATGGGTTAAAGAAAACAACTGAGTGTTTGTCTCCCACAAACACTACCCCATGGAAGGCCCTGGATTCCTGGAATCCTGATCTCAAAGAAATGGCACAGCTGGTGGTCCGGGAGGCCAGTTCACTGGAATAGCCATGACCTGAGGGCATGTAACAGGGTTGGGTGCCATTTTCCATTCAGCCATCAAATATTTATTGGGCTCCAAGTCCCAGTAGGGCACCAGGGCTCAGAAATGGATACAATCATCTCTGCCTGCAAAGGGTCTGTGGCTGAGGAGGACAGATGAGGACTGTGCCATGTGGCAGATGCACAGATAAGGACAATGCCAACAGGGCACATGAGGAAGCCCAGGAAGTGTTGGGAATCCAGAAGGGGCGCCCTCTCCAGCCAGGATGTGGGGGAGCTGTTAGGCAGACCCCTCCAGCCCTTTGCTGACATCTCCTGCCTGGGCTGCCTCCCTCTGCCCTTGCAAACATCCTGTTTCCAGGACGCCCTCCCAGACCACAGCCTTTCCTACTTTCCTTTTCTGGGGAATTCCTGCAGGCTTGGGCCCCCACCATGGAACCGAACATCTGCTGTGTTTATTGCTTCTGTTTTTGGTACTTCTGTTTTTGGTGCAAGGGACCCACCTCCACAGTTAGACTGCATCCTCTGTAGGGCACAGCCTCAGTTTTATATTCCTCGGGGACCTCCCATTCCTCCGGGGCCCCAGTGCCTGAGTGGCCCTGCCCCAGCTCAGGAGGCGCCGCATCTCTGCTGATGCTCAGGTCTGGGGGGCTCTTTGTCTGCAGCACCCGAGCTGAGCTGCAGAGGAGATCCTAACTGCTGAGTCAGGGGCCCCAATTTGCCAAGCGGGATTGAGTTTCATTAAGTGGGGATGAAATACAAATCCCCCACCGCATTCATGGGATTGATGTCCAAGGCGCAGCTGCCATTTGTGTTTTGAAATTTGCAGTTGGGGATCATTGTGAAACTTGATTGCTCTGTCTTGGGGACTTCTTAAAGTCCAACTCCACAATAAAGCCAATCAGATGGAACCATCAAATGTCAAATAGGAGCTAATGAACCATTCACAGGCTTGGGAAAGAAATCAGGCAATCTCTTATTTCAGGATTATCCCTTCCAAATATTGAATCTGAACTGTAAGCAGAATTTTCTACAATTGCATCTCCCTCCTCGTGGGTGTGGAGTTCATTGGCATTCACTTCATGTCTCTGCTTTCTGGAGAGAGGCTTGACAAGCCGACCCGTGGCTTTCCAGAGGCTCACATTCCTGGGGGCATCGTTCTGAGAGGGAGGCAGGGCAGAGGTTCCTGGGATTCCTTCTTCCCATGGGCTGGGCGTGCCAAGAGCTGCTGGCAGCCTCCCTAGGAGGGGGCAGAGGGGAGTCTGAAGCCGGGGAGGGGGATCCCATCACGTATGTCCCACCGGGTACTTGGGTGTGGCCTCAGGAGGAGAGGTGGAGTCCAGAGAGAATGCAATGTGTTTAGTCTCTCTCTCTGCTGCTGCTGCATTAAATCTGCAGCAACAAGCATCTTTGCAGCAACTTAGTGTAGACTAATGCCTGAGTACATGTGCTATTTTTTAGTGCCTCTTTGACACATCTGGCAGGTGATTCAGGTTACAATGAAGGGTTTGTCATCACTTCTGTCTGGGGCAGTGCTGTGATGCAGAAAAATCTTACTCTGATCCTCAATCCTTTAGGAACTTAGGGTAGCACCAGAGTGGGTCACTCCCTGCAGCAGAGATGACTGATGGTCCATCAGAGTTGATCTTCCCTTCTAAACGGTCTTCCAAACTAAACGGTCGTGGCTGGAAAGCAGCCATCTGGCTGGGGACTTGAAGCTAGGCTTGGTCACGTGACTGGTTGTCATCTGCAGAGTGCCACATGTATAGCTCAAGGCTCTTAAGAGGCCACGTGCCTTCTCCATCTTGATTTTCCCCTTTTAAGGAATGGTTTCCTGTGATGACAAGGCTCCCCAGGTAGCAGGGACCAGGGTTCCTGAATCAACATATTTGGGCTGGAGACCATGGTAGACAGAGCGCATTAAATGGTTCTGCATCTCACGCCTCCTGTGTCTGTGTCTACTGTCGTGCGGACTTGGAGCCCTTCCCATAAAGCTGGAGTACATTTGGCCAAAGCACTGGTGTATGTACTCCACTGCAATAAAAGGAGGCAGAAGTGATGGTGTGTCAGTTCCAAGGTCGAGTCACAAAAAATCCTGCATGTTTCTGTATGTTTGCTGCATCTCTGCCATCTGCACATGAACATTCCTGACTGTTCTGCTAGAGATGGAAAGATGCAGGATAGAGCCAAGTCACTCCAGTTGTTCAGCTCAGATCAGCCTTCATCCGGTAAGGCATGGGAGTGGGTGCAGGGAGATCAGCAGAGCTACCTAACCAAGCCCTATCAGACCCCAGATGCCTGAGCAATAAATGTTACTGCTGTGTGCCACTGAAACTTGATGGTTGTTTGTTACATGGCATTAGGACAATAGATGACTGATAGAGCGGTTTACCAATGAGGAATGAATCCTTGCCTCAGACTGTTATGTGTGAGCTATTTCCGTTGTGATTGAATGATTGTATATTTCGGAGTGGATCTGTAATAGTAGTTTCTTACCCCAGTTCACATGCCCACTACTACTCCGTCATTGCTTCAGGATTCAGGGGCCACACAAATCTGGCCCCTGAATGCCATCTGGCTCCATCTGGCATGTCTCTCCCCTTTTCTTTCTATGCCCTAGTTGCATTGGATTTTTTTAAAGCCCTTGAATGCCCAAGAAGTGTCCATCATTATGATTTCATTCTCTTTCCCCTGCTTAGAATGCCCCCTTGCCACATAGCATAGCTAGCTCTCTGCTGAACATCCCTCCTTCCAGCAAACTTACCCCAATGCCAGGAGGAGGTCAGCCCCCCAATAATGTGGTCCCAAATCCCTCTGCACTTCCCAGGGGCACTCAACTCCTTTGAGCGTCCCAGCCCAGGTATGCCTTCTCCATGGCGAAGCAGGATCCCGTCTGATGTGCTCGTGGTGTGCCTCTCCCATTACATACACACCTGCATGCTCAGTGAGTATTTCTTGAATACATAGGCTGGTGTCAGTGACATTTTCCAGAGCAGAGTCACTCAGCTTTATCAGTGGAACACCTCTGAGCTTGTGAGGATGCATTGGGTACCTGGTTGTCCTCCAAATACATTGTCCAGTTTCGTGTTCATGCCCCTCCCCGCCTTACCCCTGAGCGCAAGTGCTCAAGTGACTATGTAGTGAGTGGTATGCATTCTGGAGGTTGCCTGCCTGGAACCAGATCCCGGCTCTACTCCTTACTGACAACGACACTTTGGACAGGGTTCCGAATGGCTCTCCATCTCTAAAATGGGGATTATGAGGGTATCCATCTTGTAGCTCTGTTTCTCATGGGGCTGCTCTGAGAAATAGATCAGTGAATAGATGTAAAGCACATACACAAAACCTCCTATGCAGTAAAAGCTATAAAAATATAAGCTATTATTCAAGGTTAAGGACTAGATATTATTCATTTTTGTATCCCTCCCAAATGCCTGACCCAGTGCTGGCAAAAAGAATGTGATCGGGACAGGCGCGGTGGCTAACACCTGTAATCCCAACTCCTTGGGAGGCTGAGGCTGGTGGATCACGAGATCAGGAGTTCAAGACCAGCCTGGCCAAGATGGTTAAACCTTGTCTCTACTAAAAATATAAAAATTCGCGGGGTGTGGTGGTGGGCACCTGTAATCCCAGCTACTTAGGAGGCTGAGGCAGAAGAATCGCTTGAACCTGGGAGATGGAGATTGCAGTGAGCTGAGATTGCGCCATTGCACTCCAGCCTGAGCCACAGAGCAAGCTCAGTCTCAAAAAAAAAAAAAGGATGTGATCAATAAACGTTTTATCTTTGATCATTTTTTGCAGTCCGGAGGTCTTTTTTATTTAACACCTATTATGACAGGAGTCATAGGGAATGGATCCCAGCAGCCCAGGCCCTTTCATCGGTTCTCAGAGTGTGCTTCCCTGAGGCTGGCACTTCATAAACACAGGCATCTTGTTCTTTGTCTTCCTTCTTTTCTAATCATTTTCCTTCAGGCATTTCTGGTACCTAATATGCTCAATACGCACATTAATTCTCTTGTCCTTAACTTTTTTTTATTTACAATAATGCTAGCAGCATGCTGGGTGTCACTGTAGACTTTCTGGTCTTGCCATGGTAACATTTGTGGGGCATTCCTTTTTTAACAATGCCTATTCACGTGTTGCCTATGACATCACATTTTACGTAAAGTCACATGTATATGGCCAAAGGAACAACTCCATGTTTTCTAAAAGGCCTGGAGAACGTGACAGATGTCCTTGCTCCTTCTTTTTGTGTTCTCTGGTGTGTTTGTAATTCCACACCCGGATGAGTGCACAAGCAAAGCCCAGAGGCAGCAGCCCCACATGATTCTAAGAGTGGCACAAACCACTTGTGGGCACACTCCTTATCGGAGGAAGTCACTGTGGACTGATGGCTTTCAGCATGTGTTTGGGCCAGATGAACTAAGCTTGAATTCCAGTTTAGCCACTCCCTAACCATGCTGGCTTTCAGTTTTCTCATCCGTAAAATGGAGACAATGATTGTACCTTCTTCTTAGGGCTGCTTCAGTGAGTAAATGAGGTAAACATTTAGCCCATGACTGGCATAAGAAATAATCAAATGCTTATTAAACACAAAACAAAGTAGACTGTGCAGGTATTAACCCAGCATGGGGTTAGGCATTTGGGGGGGATACAAAAAAGGTGATATATTTGTTTTGCATGGAAATCCTTAGTGTGAAGTAGCAATACCAAGGTAACACTTACGTAGCACTTACTAAGTGCTAGACATGGCTTTAACTCTATTAACTAAGTTAATTCCTTCCTCAGCCCTATGATGTGGGTATTATTATTATCTTCATTCTACAGATGAGGAAACTGAGGCACAGAGAGGTCTCTCTTAGAAATCTCCTGGGAGGTTCTATTTGGATGCAGGTTGCTCAGCAAGGGGGCAGGTTGGTTTGGGATGGAAGAACTCATTCTTAATATCTGATGGAGCTGTCCTAATATATCCTAACATCTGAGAAACCACCTCCTAATAAGGTGAGTATTCTTTTTTAAGTTAAAAGTTAAGAACTCTTATCTTTCAAAAGATGCTGTTAAGAGAATGAGAACACAAGCACAGAATGGGAGAAAATATTTTGCTAATCACATAGCTGACAAAGGAATTAGGTCCAGAATGCATGAACAACTTTCAAAAGGCTATAACAAGAAAACAATAATCACGCTAAAAAAATGAGCAAAAGATTTGAGCAGACACTTTGACAAAGAAGATAAATGGATGGCAAATAAGCACATGGAAAGCACATCAATCCTCATGGTCTTTTTTTTTTTTTGAGATGGAGCCTCACTTTGTCACCCATGCTGGAGTGCAGTGGTGCATCTTGGCTCACTGCAACCTCCGTCTCCTGGGTTCAAGCAATTCTTCTGCCTCAGCCTCCCAAGTAGGTAGGACTACAGGCATGTATCACCACACCCAGCTAATTTTTGTATTTTTAGTAGAGACCGAGGTTTCACCATGTTGGCCAGGCTGTTCTCTAACTCCTGACCTTGTGATCTGCCTGCCTTGGCCTCCCACGGTGCTGGGATTACAGGTGTGAGCCACCTCACCCAGCCAATCCTCATGGTCTTAATGCAAATTAAAACCATACTGAGATACTGCATACCCACTAGAATAGTTAAACAATCCAACTACACTGAGTACTGGCAAGAATGTGGAGCAATTGGAACTCTCATACACCGCTGGTAGGAACATCAAATGGAACAATCACCTTGGGAAACAGTTCAGCAATTCCTTAAAAAGTTAAATTTAGACCTACCTTATGATTCTAGCCATTTCTAGATAAATACTCCTAGGTTTCTCTCCAAGAGAAATGGAAGCACACGTTCACACAAAGACTGGTACATGAGAAAGTTCACAGCCACTTTATTTGTCATAGCCCATCAAGTAAATGGATAAACACATTTTGGTATATCTATATGATGGAATACTACTCAGCAATAAAAGAGAACATGCAATAATATGGATGAAACTCAAAATAGTTGTGCTGAATGAAAAAAGTCAGGCAAAAAATGAGATCTCTGATTTTATTTATATAAAATTATGTAAAATGCAAACCAACCCATACTGACTGTATTAGTCTGTTCTCACACTGCTAATGAAGACATACTTGAGACTGGGTAATTTGCAAAAGAAAGAGGTTGCATTGACTCACAGTTCCATATGACTGGGGAGGCCTCACAATCATGGCAGAAGGCAAAGGAGGAGCAAAGTCATGCCTTACATGGTGGCAGTCAATAAAGGTGTGCCTGGGAGCCTAAAACCATCAGGTCTTCTGAGACTTATTTACTGTCACAAGAACAGCATGGGAAGCCCCGCCCCCATGATTCAGTGACCTCCCACTGGGTCCCTCCTACGACACATGGGAATTATGGGAACTACAATTCAGGATGAGATTTGGGTGGGAACACAGCCAAACCATATCACTGACCAAAAGCAGACGGGTGGTTGCCTGTGGGTGGGAGAGAAGGAGGGATTCCCAAGGGCCTTGGGGAAGCTTTAGGAGCCATGGATTTGTTTACCATCTTGATCGTGGTGATGATTTCACAGGTGTACACATTGTCAAAACTTACTGGATTGCGCGATTTAATTATCTGCAGTGTTCGCATGTTAATTATACCTCAACAAGGCTGTAAAGAACAAAAGTCGTGTCTCATGTGCCAAGAGTGAGGAGTTTGGGAGCTCATAGAGGTCCCGATGGTTCAACTCAGGCTCCCTCCAGGTTACTGCCAACTAAACAGTTATTTTTAAAATAAAATCTCCAATATAGAGGCCAGGCCCTGTACTAGAAACCTTCACTTTGTTTTCTCAGGACCTGGGCAGAGCCTGTGTAAGGAAATATCCTCAAAAGGGAATGGGGTGGTAAAGGGCTGCTTAGAGGGCATGCAAGGACGGCTTGGGGAAATCCCTTCAAATCTCAGTCCAGTTTTCTGCAGACAAATGTGCTGTTCTGGCCCTTTTAGAAGGCGAGCTGTGTTCCCTAAATCTCCTAAAATGAGGAGGGCGTTAAAGGATAAATGTGTTTCAGTGATGCTGTCAGTCGCACCCACCTCCCTGGCACAGAGCTGAGGGAGGGAAGGGGTGTTGAGGCGAGCAGAGCCCTGGGTGTTTTCCCTGCCCCAGGCAGGGTGCAAGTCACTTTCAAGCTCCCCTGGGGAAATCGGGCTGTCTCATGCATATTCCAGCTGGTCTCCTGCCGAGGCCAACTGGGCAGAGAGGGCAGGCTGACAATGTGCTTGTTCACGGTCTGGTGCACCTGCTCTCCTTGCACAAACTCAAGTGAAGATTTTTAATGATGCTCAGAAATGGTTTGCAATGGAAATAATGACTACATCCCACTCTCCAGCCTCTGGATGTGTCTGTGTGTTGTTGGGGGTGGATTCCAACCCAAGGCGAATGCCAGTTGGCTCCCAACACCCCTCTAGGAGGCAGATGTGGAATTCTCCCCTCCTGGCTTGGCAGTCCATCTGGAAGAACCCGTCTGCTGGACTGATGGATAATGGCAGGCTCAGCATTAAGTAGGCTGTTAGTCTTCAACCAGCACAGCTGACAGTGTAGACGACAGAAGGAACAGGCACCAAGAAGCGGGAGGGAACGAGTGAATGAGCAAATGAACACGTGTGTGAGTCCAAGAGCTCATTGAGTCCTGGACTTTTTTGGTGGAATCAATCTTCGTTGTGAGGGTATGTCCTGTGCATTTTAGGATGTTTGGTAGCTTCTTTGGCCGCTACCTGGTAGATGTCAATAGCCGATCCCACCCTCTCACTTTCTGATCAAGACAATCGAAGCTGTTTCCAGATGTTGCCAAATGTCCCATTGGGTAGGAATCCCTGCTTTGTGAGAGCCACTAGACTGACTCCTTTGACTTCAGTGGTATTGCCAGGAAAACGGCCACACTTAACCTTTCTGAAAACCAGAGATGGGATGAGACCTGCCCTCTTCAATAGCATAGCCACAAGCCACATGCGTATCCTGGACACCTGGAGCATAGCTGGTCTGAATTGACATATACCTTAAGGGTATGAATGCTTAGGATGATAAAAAGAAGGCAAAGTATCTTACTAATCATTTTGTAACTGATCACATGTTGAAATGACCATATTTTGGACACGTTCCGTTAAATAAAATACATCATTAAAATAAATGTCATTTGTTTCTTTTACTTTTTAAAATATGGCTACTGAAAATGTCAGATGTCCTGTTTGGCTCATATGATATTTCTGTTGGACAGTGCTGGTGTGGAGAAGGAATGAAGGTTACTCAAATGACCATGAACCAGGGTGATGGCACACTGACAGGGACAGTGGTGTGACTGTGACAGCATATGGGGTAGACAAGGGTCAAGGATCAAGGGTCAGGGGACGCTTGCTTAAGGAAGGGATGCTAGAGTGAAGATCTGGAGGAGGAGGAAAAGGAGGAGGGGGAGGAGAAAGAGGAAAAAGGAGGAGGAGAGAAAAGAGGAAGGAGAAGGAGGAGGAGAAAGGGAAATGCGTTTATGCAGAGGAAACAGCTAATACCAAAGTTGGATGGTGGGAGGGAGTGTGGCACATCTGAGACCAGAGGCCACATGGTGGAGTGCAGGGAGGCCAGGGAGTCTGGCAGGGTGAGAAGTTGGCCTCCATCCTAAAAGCAGCGTGAGGCCATTGAAAGCATTTAAGTGGTGGGGTGACATGATCAAATTCACATTTTAAAAAGCTCACTCCGTCTTGGATGTTTTATCTCCTTTCCTAAGAGGTTATATAGAAGGCTCTAGAATCAGACTGCTGGGTCAAATTAGAGCTCTCTCACTTCCTAACTGTAATCTTGGGCAAGTAACATGAACTCTCAGTGCCTGTTTCCACATCTGTAAAATGGGGATGATGATGATAATCACATTGATTTCATACGGTTGCTGTGATGATTAAATGAGTTATTATGTGAAGAGTGCTTAGAACAGGACTGGACACATGGTCACCACTCAGTGTTACTTAATAGTAAGTTCCTGGTGTGGGAGGACACTCCATCTTAGAAATCTTGGCTTTTCTCATTTTGGGTTACCTACAAATATGAATTGAAAAGATTTGTTTTTTACGTGTTTCTCTTTTTTATTAGGCTTTTCTTCTCCCAGGAGAGACCCTAGCTTGATTGGTCTTCTTGTGTTCTGTCCCATAGTGCAGCTAGAGAACAGAAAGGAAGAAGTTGGGGCCGAGCGTGGTGGCTCACGTCTGTAATCCCAGCACTTTGGGAGGCCGAGGCAGGCGGATCACCTGAGGTCGGGAGTTCGAGACCAGCCTGACCAATGTGGAGAAACCCCATCTCTACTAAAAATACAAAATTGCCCAGGATCTCCTAAATACAAAATTAGCACATGCCTGTAGTCCCAACTACTCGGGAGGCTGAGGCAGGAGAATGCTTGAACCTGGGAGATGGAGGTTGCAGTGAGCTGAGATCAAGCCATTGCACTCCAGCCTGGGCAAAAAGAGCAAAACTCAATCTCAAAAAACAAAAAAGAATTTGGGGGCACTCAGGGGACATAGGGAGAGTACTACATGAAGACCTGGATTCCAACTTCTCCTTGACAGACAGCAAGATTATTGACAGTTTCTTCCAACAACGCTTCCTTTTACAGTGAGTCTGAAGAAAGCAGTGCTCTTGTCACAGGAAGGCAAAGAAAAATGAGCTCCCTTTGGCTCTTGCCCATCGTAGTGCCCCACACTGCTGGGACAGGTGGGGAGAAGGCACAGCTCTCACAGCTTTATGCACATATTTGGAGAAGTCCTTGATTGTTGAGTTCTTTGACCTCATTCCAAGAACCAGCAGTGCCTGCTTGGAGCATGGCCACTGGAAGCCAAGACTGGATCAAGATATGTTGCAAATTGCCCACGAGTTTATAGCAACTTTGGCGGTGTGACATGTATACACAAGAGCTCAAGACCTTGAAAATCTATCTAGGTGCTGAGCTGCACAAATAAAACCAAGTACTGCTGCAGCTCTGCACGTTAATTCAGCTAGAAGTTTTCTAAATGCTTCTCCATGGGCTTGACTTGCCATCAGTGGGCAGGTTTGGGTGACCATCCATCGAGCTTATCTCTTGGGAGGATAATATTGATCCCTTGTGCACCAGGAGCAGAGGAAGAAAGGCTCCTATCAGCCGTGAGGCAGGGAGATCTGATCTTAATTTATTCCTCTTCCTGCTCCCTACACCACTAAGAACTGAATTTAGTCTGGGCTTTCTTAGAAACTTTTCAGTCTGGGATATACCTTGAGCACTTGAAACGTCAGGGGTCCCAAGGGACTCATGATGAATTTCCTTCTTTCTAAGTCACAGTTTAGGAGGAGTACCATCCAGTGTGCCACTGCAGCTCCAGGCATCCCATCCCTATGTTCCTGCTTCCCAAGTAGAAAAGAAGGGGCCGTGAAGAAACCTTCTCCTTGTGTGCTGTCTTGTCAGAGAAGAACTTTTCCAAATGTCTCCAGCAGACCTCTGCTTGCGTATTATTGGCCAAAACTGTGTCACAGGTCTTCCCCCAGGCCAATCACTGGCATAGGATTGCCATGATTGACGTAGATTGCCATGATCCATCTCCTGGGCCAGGCACACTGGGCTTTGGTGGCAAGAAAGAAGTGGGACAGGAACCGTATTGTCCCATAGATCCTTTATCATAAGAGCAATGAGGAGCCATTATAGGACTTTAAGCAGGAGAGTGGCATGATCAAAAATGTGTTGTCAAGATTCACCTTGGCAAGGGAGTGAGGTTAATGGAAGCATGAATGGAAGTGGGGAGCCTAGTTCCCAGCTGTCCAGACTTTTATCCTAATAGAGTTAGACAGCATTTCACTTTATGTGTGGTAAGTATTCATGCTTTTTTTCAGGCTTTAATATGTTGCATAATAATGCTTTGAAAAGCATCCTGATATCTTCTCCCTTCTTAATAATTTGCTTTTTGGCCCTCTTGCAGCCCTTAAGGCTGGCCTGGGTGGCCAGGCTGCTCCAGGGAAAGGAGAGGGAATCCTCCTAAAACAAAGACCACATTGCTGAGCGTGGAATCAGACTTTAAAACGCTCCTGAAGACAACAGTCTAGAACAGGGGTTGGCAGACTGTGGCATGCAGTCAGACCCTGTGGCGTTTTAGTAAATAAAGTTTTATTGGAAACAGCCATGCTTGTGTGCTCAGGTACCATCTGTGCTGCTTTGACGCTACCACAGCAGAGCTGGGCAGCTGTGACAGGGACTATGTGGCCCACAAAGCCTAAAATATTTACGATCTGGTCCTTCACAGAAAGTTTGCTGACTCTAGTGGAGAAAGGCAGGCTTTCAAGAGAGGAGGCATTTTCCAGGAGTATCTGGAGCTGCATTTTTACATGCCAGAATCCAAAGCCTGGGGGACTCTACATAGAAGAGGGAGGACGGGGACGTATCACAGGGACGGTTTTGCCAACCAGTACTAGGAACAATCCCTCGAGTGAGAGGCAGGCGGGCCCGGTGAGCTTTGGGGGTGAGTGATGTCCAATCTTCTCCTTCAGAGTCAGAACTCTCAACTGCCTGCCGGGCATAGCTCGGGGACATTCAAGACACCAAGAACGTCCTGCATTTGGCCTGATACTGCTCAAATGTGGCCCAGTAGGCTCCTCATAAAGGTGGTTCCCAAAGCAGCCTCACCTGATCCCACCACTCCTGTCTCTGCTTGGACAACTTGGACAATGGAGAAGGCCTTCTTCCCTCATCCCTCACTCTCACTCCCCTAAGTTAGCCCTTCCTCTCCAGACCCACAAAGAACTTCAGACCCCTCTTTTCCCAACACTCGTTTGACCTGTAATTATTCATTCGGTATCCATTTAACCTACAAACAATTAATTCTCCGAGGCAGGGACTATAATTTGTTTATGGCTTTATGCTAAGCATGTAACTCATTGATAACACTAAGTGGATATGCAGTGAAGGAACGAGTGAGTAATTCAAAAGACCACTGCCTAGTTTATCCCTATCTGTTTGGTGTTTTATTTCGAATAGATGTTGGTGTCATCATGTTGAAAGGCAAGATCCCCATCTATGAGAGGAGATGAGAAAACCATCAGGCTTGGTGGCTGCCTTTGCCGGCAACACTTGGAAACCACAGAAGGCCCTGGAGCTAAGACGTGTTCTGTGATGCTGAGGTGTCTACATTGACATGCACGTTTACCAGCCTCTCCAATAAATGTTGCTGGTATTTGCAGGGAACAAAGACTCCCACATCGGCTTCTCCTCTGGGGAAGTGAAGCCAACTGGCCACCATCTAACTGAACCAATCAGCCTGAGGTATGGCAAGTGTGCACGTGAACGGAACGAGATGTTGCAGGAGTGATCACCTGGCTGAAGTGCCCTGGGACAAAGAGAAGCTGGCGGAGGTTGGACCAAATAATTCAAATAATTTGGTGATTTTATGAATGAATGTTATACTTCAGTAACAAGTTAAAAAAATTAAAAAAAAAAAAAAAACCAATCTCCACAAATTTCTACCAAAATCAATAACAACAATAAAAGACAATCTTTGTTTCATGTTCAACAAGGGCTGGTTGCTCTTCTAAGTACCTGACATACATTCTCTTGTTTAATCCTGACAACTACCGTATAAGACACTCGTCATTTATTCATTGAAAAGCTGTTTAAGGAGCACCTACCTGTACCAGGCCTTGTGCAGGCCCTGAGATGCAGAGAGTAAACAAGACAGGCAGGGAAATTCCCTGCCCCCCTGGAACTTACACTCCAGTGGGAACATTATCCGTCCCAGCCTATAATCTGAAAAAAACAAAGTTCTGAAAGGCCCCGTCATTTGCCCCAATTCTATGTTTAATAAATAATTCGATCAGGCCAGGATTCCGTTCTAGATGTCTCTGACCCCAAAATGCCTAACCCACTTCTCCTGCTGCTTTTTTTTTTTTTTTTTTCTGTGACAGCGTTTTGCTGTGTTGCCCAGGCTGGATGGAGTGCAGTGGCACGATCTCGGCTCACTGCAACCTCTGCTTCCCAGATTCAAGTGATTCTCCTGCCTCAGCCTCCTGAGCAGCTGGGATTACAGGTGTGTGCCACCACGCCAGAGTAATTTTTGTATCTTTAGTAGAGATGAGGTTTTACTATGTTGGCGAGGCTGGTCTTGAACTCCTGGTCTCAAGTGATCCGCCCACCTCGGCCTCCTAAAGTACTGGGATAACAGGTGTGAGCCACTGCTCCTGGCCTTTTTGCTGCTTTTTTTGTGTGCCAGTTCCCAAGAGGTTGTGCAGATGACCCTCTATAAGACTCAGGAGTTCTCTGCTGCATTGTTACACAGACAAATCCTTTCTATTTATTTTATTTTACTTTATTTTTATTTTTTGAGATGGAGTCATACTCTGTTGCCAGGCTGAAGTGCAGTGGTGTCATCTCGGCTCACTGCAACCTCCGACTCCCTGGTTCAAGCAATTCTCCTGCCTCAGCCTCCCGAGTAGCTGGGATTACAGGCACATGCCACCACGTCTAGCTAATTTTTGTACTTTTAGTAGAGACGGGGTTTCACCTTGTTGGCCAGGATGGTCTCGATCTCCTGACCTTGTGATCCACCCACCTCGGCCTCCAAAAGTGCTGGGATTACAGGTGTTAGCCACCGAGCCCGGCCTCTATTTATTTAGTTTTAGAGCAGAAAAGGTTTCTGTGCTTGGAAAGTGGAAGGGAGGAAGATGGAAGTACTCCAGTGCTGTCATGAGGACACTCTCCTCTGTGTCCTGCTTTCCTGGGTGTCAGTTTCCTTCTCAGGCAGGAGCTGGCTGTGGCAGCCTCAGGCTTACAAGGCCCTGGCAATTGGACATCCTAGGAAGTCCACATGCCTTTTTCCTGGGCTCTGGCAAACACTGGGACTATGCCCTTTCTGGGGACATGTGCCTTTCCCAATCTGCTCACAAGGCCAAGGGTATGAGTATTCTTTTTATAATTATATTTATTCTCTGAATATGTTATAGATGGCACAAAATTCGAGAAGTTAAAAACAAGTAACAAGAAACAGGTCCCCTCTCACCCTGTCCTCCAGCCACCCCGCTTCCCTTCCTGAAGCTCTTTGTGTAGGCAGGTGAACAGCACACTAAGACAAAAGGAGTGGAGACAATTGCTGGTGGCCCTGATTAATAGACAAAGATGGAGGGGTTTACCCCTGAGCCTCCTAAGATTCGACATCCGAGCTGCTTTAGTGTGAGGGGATCCTAAGATGCCCCCCAATACAGGCTGAAGACACCTTTCCATGATCACCTTCTGTTCCAGGAAGCCTGCTTTTCAGAGCCTCTGAGAAGCCAGGCCAGGGACTGGAAGGAGTGATCCCCACAGGAGATGAGCACACCAGTGCTCTGGGACATGCTGTTCTGGGATCCTGTGATTTGTTTTACTAAAAGCCCATCTAAGCATCGGTGCTCAGACGACACAGTCCCCAGCCGGCACAAGACCCAGGAGTCGGGTGGTCCCTCGAAAGCACTGTCTCCTGTCAGTGCCTGTGGGCAGCTAGTCCTCCTCTCCGTGGCCTCTCTTGGTATTTCTCTTTAAGAAATGACTTTCAAAACACTCTGGGTCTCTCCTACCCAGTTCCTACGCAGGTAAAAGACATTTGAAATGTTGGGTTATTGGTTTTTTTTAAAAAAGCCAGGGTACTCAGTCTTCTGAATCTCAGGTGACAGAAAACACAGATGGACACTGGTCACCATCCACAATCAACCATCTTCAGGGGAGCTAGTGGGCTAGCGTCCACTCCAGCAGCTCACTGACAGGGGTTGATTTAACCTTATAGTCAGGCCATTTGGCAGAACCAAGCAATTAATATTTTCCATGTCTGCTGAGCTTGTCTTGGTCCTCAGTTTCAATAGGCCCAAGAATGTGTTAGAAATAAATATTTTTGACCATCCTTTTCAGACGATCATACGTAGTATTGTCATTCCAGTGTGTAATGAAATAAAAAATATTCAAGGTCATAAAGTTGGCAGGGTATTTTGTTCTATCTTTTATTTAAGTGGATGTTTTCCTTTGCAGTGAAGTGTTCTGTTGCCAAAGACCATTTGGCTCTGTTTCCATGCCCCTATCAAATTCTCTAGACTTTCGCGAACTCAGACCCTATTTGAGTAAATCATATATGCACATTGGGATTCTGTGGGAACTGGGGTCAGAAGTTGCCCATTTTCTCCTTGTGTCAATCCTGCAAATACTCTCGGAATTCCCTGCCTAGGGCTTTAAGATATTGACAAAGCAGTATCAGGGTTTGCACACAGCAAGAGCGAGTGATAGGTCAAACACTAACTGTTCTGGTGCTCACCAGGCATGACCCAGTGTCTAAGATCAGAATTGTGCAGAGACGGGCTGGAGACCTGTGGCTCCTACAGGGATCACTGGAGAGTGCTGGCAGCAGGAGGAGGATGCAATTCAAAGTGCTGGATTAAGAACTGAGGAACACAAAGACGACTGGGATGTGATCCCATTTTGGGGATTCTAGCATCCAGGATGGGAGATGAACGTTTATTGTAGAGGTATTCATTGCACTTCTGCTGTGTGCCAGGCACTCGGGAAACAGAGATAGGAAGATGGGGGCCCTGTTTGCTTGTAACTCATAACTTGACAGGAGACAGACATGTGAGTAGAGAACTGTGATCCCAGATGAGAAGTGGATGCCAAGAGTTCTTGAAAGAAAGGAGGCGGGCATAGAGGATTAGAAATAGCTTCACAGTGGCCGGGTGCGGTGGCTCACGCCTGTAATCCCAGCACTTTGGGAGGCCAAGACAGGCAGATTACTTGAGGTCAGGAATTTGAGACCAGCCTGGCCAACATGGTGAAACCCCATTTCTACTAAAAATACAAAAATTAGCCAGGTGTGGTGGCAGGTGCCTATAATTCCAGCTACTTGGGAGGCTGAGACTGGAGAATCGCTTGAACCCAAGAGGTGGAGGTTGCAGTGAGCTGAGATTGCATCACTGCACCCCAGCCTGGGTGACAGAGCGAGACTCCATCTCAAAAAAAAAGGAAAAAGAAATAGCTTTATAGTGACAGAAGCTTTGAAAGATGCCTAGGAATTTTGTAGGCACATGAGATAGGAAGGACATTGGGGTGGGGATGGCTGGGAGGGAAAAGAACAGAGAGATAGTAAATAGGAATTGGGGGGAATAGCAGTAATAACGATGACACTAGCAAATACTAATGCGGGACCATGAGGCTCTGCTCTTAGGTTTCAGGCATATCAGCTCACCTGATCCTCACACAATCTTATGTACAGATAAGATTGGCTCACTTGCCTAGGATCACAGTGGTTGTTAGGAGCAGAGAAGGGATTCGCACGCTGGCAGCCTGGCTCTCTGGAGCCAGGGCTTCACCACTACACTGTGTCACCATGTACCATGAGCGCGTGATGTGGGAGTGGAGGACGCTGAGCTGGGAAAGATCTGACATGTAAGTTAGAGCTGGATGGTGATAGCTTTGTCTGCCATCTGTCAGATTTGAGACTTTACCCTGTAGGCACAGAAGGATTCTGCGTAGGAGAGCCTGCAACCAGATCTATGTTTTGAAAAAAAAAAATCACCCTGGCAGCTCTAATAATGAACTAGAAATGGAGGAAACTGAAGACTGGTTTAAGGCAACTGCAGTTGTCTAGGCAAGACCTGGGGAGACCTGAAGGGCTGAGAAGAGCGGAAAAATTCAAGAAGGACATAAGGAGTGAAACGGGCAGGATTAGGGGAGTAGTTGGGGGATGACAGGAGTTGTCAACGGCCGATGAGGCTTGCAGCTTGGGTGCCGTTTGGAGCTGCCAGCTCTGAACCACGGCTCTGGGCTGCTGGCATGTGGGGACCACCTTCCTCCTTTAAGTGCTGCTACACGCCCATGCTGGCTCCAGAGGAGAGCATGGCATGAGGAAGGTCACATTCGCCTGATGGGTCTGTCCCAGTGTGGACACAGGCTCATCTCTTAGTTCCCTTCAGTACCGCAGACACCAGCTGTAGGATAACAAAGGAGCAGAGATCTGAGTGTAACACAGAGAGATCCTAGGGCAGGACCAGCCACGCCCTCTCACAGGAGCTCTGCGGCTCCCTCCTACTGCAGAGCTTTTCTCCAATCCTGGGGTCCCAAATCCCCAGTCGCCCCCACTCAAGGCAAAACTCTAGTTTGCACTGTCATGACCTCCGAGCTCGGGAAGACAACCTCTGGGCATTTTCTAGCAGTGCAGTCTCTCTTCATAGTTTCAACCTCTCCCTCCAGACTAATTTCTCAGCTCACCTGTGCACACTCAAGAGGCTCATTAAAACATTTTTCCAAACAAAAGAGCAGTCTTCTCCCAAAGATGAATTTTGCTGCCACCCCTAGAATGCAGAAACAGCTGCAGGCATCTTTGAAAACTGCAACGTTTTAATTCCTCCTATAATATTAAATACTGCAAAAAGGCCAAGAATGGAGGCCATTGGATTTAGCTAGCATCTCATTTAATGAATATTTATTGAGGGAGAATTTCCACCTCTAGGAATAGAGGGGTCAACTGTCTGGTTAAGGACAGCAAGAAAGGTTGGTCATGTTAAAAAAAAATGGTCTGTTTTATCCAAGAGCTAAATCAGGCCTTACCCAGACTGCGGCTCAGTTTCCAGTCATCTCAGCGGCCCGGAAAACTCCCAGTTCCTGCCACTGGATGGTGATAGTCCTGTATGGCTAGTGCCCCTCAGGCACCTGGCAAAAGCAAATATAAATCTTCTCTAGTGGAAGATACGATCATCTGAGACCTCAAGTTATGCGCATAAACAATTTTTCTACTACAAAATCAGATATCAAATCCAAGTCAATCAGGCATGTGAGTAAACCTGATAATATAACTGACATCCATCAGGAGCAAACAGATAAAGAAAACACGGAAGCTCAGACATTAGAATGATCAAACACAGATTTAAGATCATTACCGGGTAACTGTTAAAGGTCAGACGCTGGTGCCAGCATCGAGGATGAAATAGTGAACAAGCAAAACATGATTCCTGACCTTATCATGCTTTGATAGTCTTCTCGAGGAGACAGACATTAATCAAATAAATCAACCTGTGGTAGGTGGATTGCCAAAATGGACCCAGTCCTCCACGTTCCTCTCCTCCTTCCCAGTGTCCATACCCTCGGTAACGTGACTTTGCAGTGCTCCCAATGGCAAGCAGCTGAAGTCTATTTACCACTCCCTGAATCTGGGCTAGGCTTCTGCTTGCTTTGGCCAACAGAATGCGGCAAAGGTGATGGTGTGCCAGTTTTGAGCCTGGATCTCAAGAGGCTTTGTGCCCATCTGTTTGTTCTCCTGGAAAGCTGGCACTGAGAACAATTCTGGGATCCTGTAGGAGAAAGAGAGATCATTCCAGCCAAGAGCTCAGACCTGCGAAAGAGTTCAGCCAAGATCAGGCAGCTGACTACATATGCTCAGGTGAGTCCTACCAAGCCCTGCTCAGATCAGGACTATCCAATCAACCCACAGCTTCTTAGAACAAATATTTTTTGTTGTACGCCACTTAGGTCTGGTGGTGGTTGTTATGCGGTATTATTGTGGCGAAGATGACTGACGCACACATAGATGAGTAACTCTGACCTGACCAATGACAAAGAAGGTGTGGTAGACTCTGAGCATTTAGGAGAAACTGATTAAGTCTGGGGATTAAGGGAAGGCTTCCCTGAGGAGCTGATGCCGGAAGTGTGATTGAGGATAAAGATCATTCAATGAGCGAAAAAGAGGACTGAGCATCCCAGGCCGAGAAACGGCGTGCACAAAGACCTTGAGCAGAGAGGCACTGAAGGAAGTCAGTGGCGCAGGGAGGACGTAATGCGAGGAGGGCGAAAGACAGAGTTAAGGGAGGAAACAGAGAATAGACCGGGGAAGCCATGCCTTTAGTTCTTGTTTTCTCAAACGTAGCTAGTATCTTTTGATTCTCCTCTTTGTAAGATGAGGGTGTTAGTGTCTGTCCTCTTTCCTTCTGTCTTCTTCCATATCTCATGCCCCAAGTTCTGGATATACTTTAACTTGTATATTGTCAAGGTCAGTGATGTTTATTCTATAACCATAATGTCCATGCTTTAGCTCTAGGTGGATTCTAGAACTGAAGATCAACAAATTATTTACATGATGAAGACTGTTTGCATTATTATGACAAAAACCTTGCTCTGTTATAGCCAAATGGTACATTATGATTTTCATTTTCCCATCTGAATTTAAATTTTTAAAATGGCCTTTTTCTTTCACTCTATCTTTCTAAACTATTACCAATATCAGCTATTCCACTGGAAAAAAAAATGCTTCCCAGGAGAATCCCTTCTGGGGTGTGAGAACCTCTGTTCTGCCTCAGTCTGGACTGGCTGTTCTGGTATTGCTCTGGAAAGTTTTACTGCATTCATGGATTACATCCCTGCCCTGTTTCCGGAAACTGATGCTTCTTTCTTGGTTTGCCTCTTGCCTTCGTAAAGCACATCTTCAAAACTTTCTTAGAAAGGGTATGTGGAAGGCACTTTTTTTGGTCCATGTATGTCTGAGAATATTTTTATACTACCCATACATTTGATAAATAACTTGTTTATTTGTAACAATTGAGACTGAAAATGATTTTTTAGAATTTTGAAGGCATTGCTTTATTGTCTTCTATCATCCAGACTTGCTGGTGAAAAGCCTGATGCCCTTCATTTTATGTTCCTTAACATAGTTTTACTGTAAAATATGACACACTTGCATAAAAGTGCATACAAATATAAAACTCAGTTATTTATCACAAAGCAAATATTTGTGTAATGACTAGCCTGATCAAAAACGAAACAATTGCTAGTCTCTTCCCCTCTCCAAAAATCCTCCACTATCGCTCCTCTTAATTACTACTCCTTACCCTCACCCAAAGGTAACTATTATCCTGACTTTTATGGTAACTGTGTATTTGCTTTTATTTAAAACTTTACTACCCAGCTTCATATTCCTAAATCCTAAAGTTTCATTTTGCCTATTTAAAAAACTTCAATATGTATATAGAAGAAAAGAATTTATTCTTTTGGGCATAGCTTTTTAAAATTCAACATTATATTTGTGAAATTTTCCATATTGTTCTATGTAGCCATAGTGGATTTATTTTTCATTACTGCTTAATATTCCTTTGTTTGAATCTACCCTAATGTATTTATTCACTGTATTGTTGATGGATATTTAGGTTGTTTCCAGTTTTTGGTGGTTTTAGGCAAAGCTGCCAGGAACATTTTAAGCACGTTTCTTGGTGCAGTTATATATTAAAGGTAATGGCAAAAACCACAATGCCTTTTGCACCAACTAGTACTTTCTGTTGGTTATATATCTAGGTGGTGTAGTATTGTGGGGTTGTAGGCAATGTAGGAGCATATTATTGTAGTTTTGATTTGCATTTTCCTGATTACCAATGACGTTCAGCAACTTTTCGTATGCTGCTGCCCATTTCTTTTTCCCCTTTTGTGATGTGCCTATTTAATTCTTTTGTCTGTATTTCTATTTTACTGTTTCTATTTCACTTTTCTATTTTTATTATTGATTTGTAGATGTTCTGGATACAAGCCCTTTGTCAGTTATATTGTTGCAAGCATTTTCTCCACCCAGAGGCTTATATTTTCACTCTCTTAATGGTATCTATAACTAATCTATATCTATATCTATTTATTTAATTTTTTGAGATGGAGTCTCACTGTGTCACCCAGGCTGGAGTGCAGTGGCATGATCTTGGTTTGCTGCAACCTCTATCTTCCAAGCTCACGCAATTCTCCCACCTCAGCCTCCCAAGTAGCTGGGACTACAGGTGCATGCCACCATACCCAGCTAATTTTTGTATTTTGGTAGAGACGGGGTTTTGCCATGTTACCAAGGCTGGTCTTAAACTCCTGGACTCAAATGATATACCTACCTCATCCTCCCAAAGTGCTGGGATTACAGTTGTGAGCCATGGCACCCAGCCTTCTTATTGGTATATTTTGGGGATGAGGAGATGTTCCTAATATTTATGTCATCAAATTATAATTTTTTCTTTATGGTTAGTTTTTTTGTGAAGAATTTATGAAGATTTTTCTCTACCCCAATATTGTAAAGCGATCCCCCCTATATTATCTTTTAAAAGCTTTATTGTTGCCATTCACATCTAGATATACAATCTGCCTGAAACTCATATTTGTATATGGTTATGAGGTAGGGATCAAGTTTGGTTATTTTTCTACATGAGTATTCAATTAACTTCATGTTATTTATTTTAAAAGCTTTCCTTTCTCCAATTCTCTGCAGTGTCACCTTCATCATTAACCAGTTGTATACACACACACACACACACACACACACACACACACATTTCTGGACTCTATTCTTCAATTTGTTTATTTTTAAAAATTTGCACCATTAACACACTGTCATAATGTCTGTATTATTATAATAAATCTTGATGTCTCATAAAGCACATTCTTTAAGAATAACATAGCTACTTTTGACCCTTGACATTTCCAAATAGTTTTTAGAAGTATCTTGTCACAGAATTAACCCATTGGTATTTTGGGGGAATTTCAACAAAAATATGATTTGATTTGGTGATAATTGACATCTTTAAAATATGTAGTCTTCAATCCATACACATAGTATATCACTTCTATAAATCGTCTATTTCTGTGTAAGAAACTACCTTACAATGTAGTGGCTTAAAACGACAATTTATAATTTCTCATGACTCTGTGGATTGACTGGGCAATTCCTCTGCTGGTTTCACTTGGGCACATTCATGTGGTTATATTCAGCTAGAGTTTTGGCTGGACTGGAAGGTCCAGGATGGCCTCACCCATACATAAGACAATTGGTGTGGGCTGTCAGCTGGGGTCCCTTGGTTGTCCTTCATGTGACCTCTTATCCTGTGTAGGCCAGTTTTTGATTTTTGAAACATAATAGTCTTAGAGTAGTGTTTCAAGAGGTCAAAGGTGGTTTCTTGAAGCCTATACTCTGAACATCATTTCCACCACATTTTGTTTGTCAAAGAAAATCATAAGGCCACTCAGATTCAAAAGTCAGAAAAATAGAATTGGCTTCTTAATGGAAGGAGCTTTAAAGAATTTGTGTAATATTTAATATCCCATCTCATTCTTTTTTTTTTTTTTTTTTTTTTGAGACAGAATCTTACTCTGTTGCCCAGGCTGGTGTGCAATGGCATGATCTCGGCTCACTGCAACCTTCACCTCATGGGTTCAAGTGATTCTCCTGCCTCAGCCTCCTGAGTAGCTGGGATTACAGGCACACACCACTATGCCCAGCTAAATTTTGTATCTTTAGTAGAGACGGGGTTTCACCATGTTGGTCAGGCTGGTCTCAAACTCCTGACCTCGTGATCCACCCGCCTTGGCCTCCCAAAGTGCTGGGATTGCAGGTGTGAGCCACTGAGCCTGGCCCCCATCTCATTCTTTTGTCTTTAATTTTTCTCATGTATAGTTTTCAGTGTGGAGGACTTGCACATGTTTTTGAGATCCATTCCTTTTGTTGCATATATTAGTAATTAATTAGTTTTTATTGCTGGGTAGTATTCCATTGTGTGGGTATACCACCATTTTTTATTCATTCTCCAAATGATAGACATTTAAATTGGATCTGGTTGCTTCTAGTTTCTGGTTATTACAAATAAAGCCACTGTAACATTTGGTTACAAATGTTATATATTTCTATTTATCTTGGGTAAACGACTATGAGTAGAATTACTAGGTTGAATAGTAAGTGCATATTTAGCTTTGTAGTAAAGTAGCACACTTTTTCCCAAAGTAGCAGTATCATTTTACATTCTCACTAGCAGTGTATGAGAGTTCCAGTTGCTCCACACTTTTGTCAACACTTGTTATTGTCAGTTTCATCATTCCTTCTTGAATCTCTGGTTATTCATCTGGGTTCACTTTCTTTCTGCTTAAAGCATAACCTGTAGAATTCCTCTTAGTGTGATTTTACTTGTGGCAAATTCCATCAGTTTTTGTTTATTTGGAAATGTGGAGTTTTCAGAGTTTTATTTTGTTCTAATTCTTGAAAAACATTTTCATTGGCTATATAATTCCAGTTTGGCAATTTTTTCAGGCCATTAATGACACTATTTTATTGTCTTCTGGTTTTCAGTATTGTTTAGAAATCAGCTCTTAGGGTTAGGTGCAGTGGCTCATGCCTGTAATCCCAGCACTTTGGGAGGCCAAGGTGGGTGGATCACCTGAGTTCAGGAGTTAGCAAACAGCCCGACCAACATGGTGAAACCCCATCTCTACTGAAAATACAAAAATTAGCTGGGTGTGGTAGCTGGTGCCTGTAATCTCAGCTGCTTGGGAGGCTGAAGCAGAAGAATTGCTTGAACCAACCCAGGAGGTGGAAGTTGCAGTGAGTTTGAAATTGTACCATTGCACTCCATCCTGGATGACAGAGCGAGACTCCGTCTCAAAAAAAAAAAAAAAAAAAAGAAAAAAAGAAAAAGAAAAAAGGAAATCAGTTCTTAGTCTATTTGAGGATGTTTTATAAGTAATACATTTTTCTTCTCTGGTTGCTTTTAAGACTCTTTTCTTTGTCTTTAATGTTTGACAGTTTCATTATGACGTGTCTAGTGTATTTATATTTATTTATCTTTCTTGGAATTTGCTTGGCTTCCTGAATATTTGGGATGGTATTATCAGTTCTGGAAAATTACCACCATTTTCTCTTGAAATATTTCCCTGACTCATTCTGTCTCTTTCATCTCTTTCTGTAATGGGAAACATTAGCTATTTACTGGCCCATCTCACTTTATATCTCTATATCTCCATATCTATATCTCTATATCTCCATATCTCTAGCCTAGTTTATATGTCTGTCTTCCCATTTTGCATTTATCCTGATTTGTCTTTTAATTCACAAATTCTCATGGCAACATGTCAAATTCTAAAGTGCTTATACCCATTTGTTGAGATGTTAATGTTATTTTATTTCTCAAAAGTTCTATTTGGTTCTTTTTCATATATTCTAAGCCATAGTTAGAAGTTTCTATAATTTCTTCTTCTCTCCTGTATCTTATAAACCTTGTCTTTTATTTTAAAAAATATTAAGATTAATTATCTAGAGTTTTCGATAATTCTAGTTTCAGAAATATTTGCAGATCTTGTTCTGTTGTCTGTGCCATCTGCTGATTTTACTCATGGCATGTTGATTTTTTATGCTCTTGTTTATTTATGATTGTGTATTGCTCAGTGACCTAAGGTGAAGGCATGTACAGAGATTGGCAAATGTTTTCTGTAAGGATCACATAATAAGCATTTTGGGCTTTGAAGGCCACATATAGTCTCCGTTGCTTCTCCTTTTCTTTCTGCTTCTCTTCCTCTTCCTTCTTCTTCCAACAACACTTTAAACATATTAAAACTATTCTTAGGTTGTGGATCTTACAAAGACAGTCCATAGGTTGGATTTGGCGTGAGAGACATTTTTGGCTTATTTCTGGTCATCCTAGGTTTTCTCCAAAGAGGCTTTGTTTTTTTTATGAGTGTAAGGGCATTATTTTAATTAAACATACGACTTTAAAAAAATTGAACCACTTAGGTGAAGTGAATTATCCAGTACATGAAGGATAGTTTCCTTTGGTTCACTCTTAGCTAAAGGAAGTAGCCCTTTGAAAGCTCTGCTAGGTCCAAATAACCTAGCCTGCTACAAAAGAAACAGAAGAATTCTATTTTCTTCTAAAAATTATATTGAGAAGCTCTTATGGGAAAGGTGACCTTCTGAAAGACTATTTACATTTGTTTTGTTCAGTTATGTTAGTAGGTTTTAGTGGTAAATGAAACATCCTAATTTTAGGAGTGTATAGCAAATAAATGCTCATTTGAAAAAAAATCAACATGAGCTTATCATCTTAAAAAATATATTTTAAAGCTCTGTTAATAAAAGTGGTCCAACAGTGGTAAAAAACACTTTTGCCTATCAAGAAATAGCAATCTAGCACCCAGATTTTGGTCTTTAATATCAATCTCTATTTAAAAAACTAGGAAAAATCAGAATAATTCTGGAAAACTTTGCTTTCCAGAGGCAAAAATAATTTCAAGTATGCTTGGGCTGAAAGACTTCAAGAAACTCCCATTCAGTAAGTTATAACAACTGAACATAAAGAATACATATCATTATTATAAATGTAATTATTTGGAATAAATTAATAGAAATCTATAAGTTTCTAATGATTTTCAAAAGATAAAAGTAAATGTACAAAAGTAACTGTAGTACAAATGAAGGGATGGATATAATAGAATATGCACAAATTTCATTACTTTAGACAAGCAGAAGACTTGATATTTAGAGTTGTAGGGTGCTTTTTGTTTTTTGAGATGCGGTCTCACTCTGTTGCCCAGGCTACAGTGCAGTGGTGCAATCTCAATTCACTGCAACCTCCACCTCACAGACTCAAGCGATCTTCCCACTTCAGCCTCCTGAGTTGCCTGAATAACAGGCACATGCCACCACACCTAGCTAATTTTTTGTAGAGATGAGGTTTTACCATGTTGCCCAGGCTGGTCTCAAACTCCTGAGCTCAAACAATACACTTGCCGTGGCCTTCCACAGTACTGGGATTACAGGCTTGAGCCACTGTGCCTGGTTAGATGCTTTTAAAACATATGTTGGGTTATAAAGCTAATACATTTAGGGTTTTAATATGTGTAAGCAAGAAAGAACAAACACAAACATGTGTGAATAAACCGAGAATCTTGGAAAAAGTAAGAATGGTACCATGAACAAGAAGGATTATTTGAAGCCATGGGTCAATCAACATGCCCAGGTAAATAAGAGTTCAGCAATCGTTCCACATCAACGGTCATCTACAGTATGGCAAAGTCAGTTCTAAGATGATAAATTAACCAAGTCTTTGAAACAGGATAATCACACAGATTCCATCTCTCGTCTAGCTGTTCTAGCTAATTATAATGAGACTCTGACAAAGCCTACCTAAAATTTCAGTACTACTTACAGAGTGGGTCAATAGATCACAATGACTGTCAATAAGGTAATTCTGAGCTTGTGAGTCTTGAAGAGTGTATCATATCTGGGAAAAGTATCAAATGTCAAAAATGCAAATTTTACATGACATAAGTCCTATTCATGCAATAAGTGAAACTTTATTATATAAGAAGTTCAGGCCAATGAGTAGATGCTCAGGTTTGAGTCTCCTTGCATGGTGCAACCAGGTCCTGTTTCTCAAATGAGAGCTTAGGTGGACATCCCAGAACTTGCAAACTTAGCTGCTCTGCAATGGTGTTTGTTTCTTCTTCTGAGTCTAGTAAGATGACTACAGCCCAAAGAAGATATAGATGAGCTCTGTTCAAAAGAACCATCTTCAGTGGTGGAAATGTCCTATATCTGTACTGCCCATATGGTAGCTACCAGATACACATAGCTATTGAGCACTTGAAATGTGACTGCTGGGGACTGGATTTTAAATTAAATTTAATTAACTTAAATTTAAATAGCCATATGTGGCTATTGGCTACTGCATTGGGCAGAGGAGGTATATATCAGAGCTGGTAAAATTACTACAATTCTAGGAGGTAACCCCCTCAGAACAGGGAAAAAATAAGAGTAACAGTCAGTAAAAGGATAAAAATAGAGAGGACTGAGAAATAAATTTAAGTCAGGGCATTAGTATTTTTAAAATAGTTTTACTATAACAGTGGCAATCACATTTTAAACAACTGTGATATTTTGGGGGTATTTAAGTTATTTAAGAGGATCTGATATGAGAGTTATGATCTTAAACACCTCAGAAGACTAAGTAGTCAGTTTCTGAGTGCTTGCGGAAACCTAATTTAGTAAATCCATCAGTTGTGATTTGTATTTTGTATGCATTTTGGGTGACAGAGAGGAATGTCAATGATTTTAATGTTTAAAATGATGCCAGCTTAGTAGAGTTATAAGATCAATAATCTGGATGTCAAACAAAGTTCAGGGAGTAGTCAGTGTTCCTCTTCATGCACAACGGGCCCCTGGGCACACTTTCTCCTCTGGATTTTCCTGCACTGACTCTTCACAATGAATGTTTCTAATTATGAACGTGCTTTGCTCTAAGAAAATGTCGTGCGTGGCTTTGTGCTTTTATGACCCTGAACAGTTATATTCGTGGGCTATACATTTCTTCAGGAAAGTCTGCTGTTTCTAAAGAGACAATATTCTTTTATTCTCTTCTTCATAAGTGAGTGCAGCGTGCCCTGGTGGACTCCCCAGGCTTGTCCACATGGAGCTCATCCTGCCAGTAAGTTCCGCGGAATTCTCAGTTGCTGATATCAAGACTGCAGCTTCTCAAGCGCTTTTTAATTGGCAGGTTGAAGTGGGGATGCTGGAGTCAGACAGAGCTAGGATTCAGTACCAGCTCTACCATTAAATCTGTGTGATCTAAAGCAAATGATTCTGTGCTTGCTGATGATGATACAAATAGCTACTTGGGTTTTGTTAGGATTAAATAACCTGGTTAATGTAAAGTATTTGGCATTATTATTAATTTCTTGATGAATACTCAAATTCACTGTTCTCCGCAAATCAGCGCAAATTCCCCTCCACCCACAAGGCTCGTACTTGTGGCTCTTATTGTCTGACTTATCCAAAATGACGTATCAGTTTTCACTCCACGCTTGTCCCTCGCCACTTCCAATTCTGCTCCTCTTTTTGCAAATTACTTTATTGGGATGTTTCCTGAGCCCACTGTTCTCCAGTTTCAGTGAGTGGGGCTATTCCCTCTTCTGTCCCCTCTCTGCTGTCCTCTTTCATGCCTCTTCATCTGTCTCCAAACTCTAGCGTCTGCTCTGTGCGCTCACTCTCAGAGCAAACAGACGCTGTCAGAAGAGAATTTCTGCGAACTCCCTAGGCCCCCGCCCGCACCTTCCAGCGTCTGTACCTGCCACTCCGCCATTCCTTTCCATCCGGTGGATGAAGCCTTTGTGCTCCCATCTATGGCCAAGGCGACCATGGGTGCAACGGAGAGTAGCCTCCTCACGCATTCAAACGCTTCCGGCTCTTTTGCTGATCTCCCTTCTCGCCGGCATCCGTCGTCCATTGTGTCTGCTCTGTCATTCCCATCATCATGCAAACACGCCAAAATTTCTCTCTCCTCTGCTTCCCTTTGCATCAGAACTCATCGAAGAGTTGTGTAACATATTGTCTCCATTTCCTTCATTTCCTTTCCTCCCTGATCCCTTGAACCCTCTCTGCCCTTTTAGAGATGTTGATCTCACCAGGATCATCAGGGACCTCCACATATCCATATCCAGAGGCCAATTCTTGGTCCTCATCTTACTTGATCCTTTAGTATGATTTGACACAGCTGACCTCTTTGTTCTCCTGAAACACGTTTCCTCCTTGCCTTCCAGGACACCCCAATCTCCTTAATATTCCACCAAAAACCACCCACTCTCAGTCACCTTCATTAGTGTCTCCACATCCCCCAGGCTTTAAATGTTGTGGTGCCCAGGGCTCAGTCCTTGGAGCTTTTCTACTTTCTTCACCTGTTCACTTGGTGGTCTCATCCACCAGAGTTTTAAATGCCACTATATGCTAACAACTCCCAAGCCTTATGCCTCCCCCAGACTCCTCCCTTGTGGGTTCCACTTCCTATTAGATATTTCCATATGGATGCTGACTAAACATCTCAAATGAAAAATGACCCTGAGCTCTTAATCTTCCCCCTTAAACCTGCTCGTTCTCATCTCAATAAATGCATGCTCCATCTTTTCCATTGCTCAGGCCAAAACCCTTGTCCCTTCACTTTCTCTCATGCCCCACATCTAATCCTTTAGTAAAGCCTGTTGTCTCTATCAGCAAAACATACCCAGAATCTTACCACTTCTCAGCACCCCCAGCTCCGGCTCTAATCTAACCTCAACTTTCTCTCTGGGGTATTCCAGCAGTAGCCTCTTACCCAGCCTTCCTGTTTCCATCCTTGCTCCTAGAACAGAAGCGAGGGTGACTTAGTTAAAAACCAAACTCAGATTGCATCATTCCTCTGCTCAAAACTCTCCAATGGGCTGGGCATGGTGGCTTATGCCTATAATCCCAGTAATTTGGGAGACCGAGGCGGATGGATTGCTTGAGGTCAGGAGTTCAAGACCAGCCTGGCCAACATGGTGAAACCCCATCTCTACTAAAATACAAAAATTAGCTGGGTCTGGTGGTGGATGCCTGTATTCCCAGCTACTGTGGAGGCTGAGGCAGGAAAATCACTTGAACCTGGGAGGTGGAGGTTGCAGTGAGCTGAGATTATGCCACTGCACTCCAGCCTGGGCTACAGAGCAAGACTCCGTCTCAAAACAACCAGAAAACAAAAAACCTCTTTAATGCTCCTATCTCACTCTGAGTGAAAGCCAAAGTCCTTAGGGTGGCCAATGAAAGTCTACACAGGCTGGTCCCTGTTACTCTCTGACGCCATCTACTGTCTGTCCGCTTCCTGCCCCAGTCCTACCCCGACCCTCGTCTTCCTGCGGTTCTTTCATGAACCAGACGTGGCCTGCCTGTCTGACCGATCCTGCCAACTCTGCTCCTTGTTCCCTCTGCTCCAACTGCATTGTCTTGCGTCTTGGTTCTTTCTTCAGTATGCCAGGCTGACACTGAATGTTGCATTTGCTATTCCCACGTGACTTGCTTCTCCATATTTCCAGGTTTTTGGTCTGGAAAGCTTGGAGAGAGGTCCATCACTTTCTCTCCCCAGCACTCTGCCCATTATGTCCCAGAATTCCTTATGAACTTTGGGAACCCCTTGACTCTCCCAATCCCAGGCTGATACCGGGGTTGTGATTCTCTTTCCACTGGAAAGCAGATTTGTAATAGGCACTGTTGGTGAGAGTGTGAGGAATCAGGCTCTGTCTACTTCTTGGTGAAAATTAAAATTGGTACCAAAGTTTGGAGGGCAGTGTATGGAGTTGCATCCTAAAGAAATAACCTCAATGCCTGTTAATAGGGAATTAATTACTAGGGAAAGCCTCAGTGAAGCTGTAAGTGACCCTGCATTTAAAATTAGAATGCTCATCTTCTGATCCCTTCTGTTTAACTTTCTTACACTGTGTGTTTATTGTCTGTTTCTTTCCACTGCCATCCCTGCTAGAGGGTAAGCTGCAGGAGGTCAGGAGTTTTTAAATCCCAGTATGTTTTGAAAATAATTATTTCTAACACCTAGGCACATAGTAGGTACTCAAAATTAAAATGCCCATTGCAAAGGTGAGTGAATGATTGAAGTTAACAGCTTGACTGGTTCTTGTGAAATGTAAGAATTCTTTGAAATATAATTATTTTCAATTAGTTTGCTCAAATTCAGAGTTTTAAAAGCTCTTTTTAGTGTTGATATAATTAATGCTCCTTTTTTGACAAGACCTTTATAATAGGAAAGGATTTTTTGAGATTAAAGAAGAGGCTCTAGAAAGAAACATTCTTTTAATTTTAGATTGCAAATTGTTCCAAGGGAAGAATCATGAGATTAACATTTCATCTGAATTACTGGACACACAGTAGCATAAAAGATGTTTTGTAGTTTAAATATATTGTGATAAATAAATGCTTTCCCACAGCAGAGAATGGTTTAACTGAGGTCCCACTTTAAGGCGAGACCACCCAGTGGTATGGAATCACTGAACCTCAGAGGTGGAGAAGCTCTGGAGATCACCTGGCAAGGGACCTAAGTCTGTGTTAAGTGCCCACACTGCTCCAGGTTGGGGCAGGGCCTCTGCTGGGGTGGTGCCCTTTCGCCTAAAAGAAAACAGGTTCAACAAGGTAAGTCATTCAGCCAAAGTCATTCATCTACTAAATGGAAGAATCAGGATTTGAATGCAGGTCTCAGCTTTTCCTGGGAGACTTATAGTTGCCTTTAGCCTTCTTACAAATTTTCAATATTTTATTTTTTATTAACAAATAATTTTACATATTCATTGGGAACATATTTTGATATGTACAATGTATATGATCAGATAAGGGTAATTAGCATGTCCATCGTCTCAAACTTTTTTTAAATTATACTTTAAGTTCTGGGGTACACGTACAGATCATGCAGGTTTGTTACATAGGTATACACATGCCATGATGGTGGTTTGCTGCATCCATTGCCCCGTCATCTGTATTTTATATTTCTCCTAATGCTATCCCTCCCCAACCCCCCACCCCCTACTACTCCTCCCCCAACTCCCCATCCCCCAGGCCCTGGTGTCTGATGTTCCCTTCTCTGTGTCTGTGTGTTCTCATTGTTCAACACCCACTTATGAATGAGAACATGTGATGTTTGGTTTTCTGTTCTTCTGTCAGTTTGCTGAGAATGATGGTTTCTAGTTTCATCCATGTCCTTGCAAAGGACATGAACTCATCCTTTTTCATGGCTGCATAGTATTCCATGGTGTATATGTGCCACATTTTCTTTATCCAGTCTATCACTGATGGATATTTGCACATGTATGTTTATTGTGGCACTGTTCACAATAGCCTTTAGCCTTTTATAG
>CAUYQU010010271.1:0-64521 GCA_963574635.1 Cheracebus regulus | reverse complement strand
AGCGTTGAAATTCGTGGTGCTTTTCTGCCCGGGGGTCTCCGGTCTGGCTTCTCAGTCCCTTTTTCAATCAGCTGGATGGACTGCTCTGACTTCCCAGAGCTCCAAACAACATCCAAAAGGAGACTCAGTCCCGTTTACTCCGCACCAAGAGCCGCCGAGCCGAGGCGCCGGCAAAAAAGCCACGCCAGCCCAAAGGGTCGCGCTGGCAACCTTTGGGGCTCCTCTGCTGGGAATGTCCTGGTCCGTGGGCAGCAAAAATTTATCGGTAAGTGTGGCGTCCACTGGCTCTCTGCGCTTTTACTGGGAGCTGCAATCCTGAGCTGCTAGTGATCGGCCATCTTGGATCTCTCTCTCCATTGAGGCCTTTATTAAAATGTGTTCTTCCAGAAGAGATATGTACTTATTTTTATCATGTCCCTGGGGTCTTGTATTTTTTTCAGTCTGAAATTTTGGCTTAGAGTTTTCAGGCTATACAAATAGTGTGAATTCAATCTCCAAAGACATGTGTAAGCAAGCTCATAATTAGGAAATATGCCAAGGTACATGGGCATAGCTCATTGAACGTAATGTCCTTTGGGGACCTCAGCCTTATGGGAGAATCTCAATCAGACCTTGTTTCCTGCTTTAGTCCCAGGCTTTGAGACCTGTTCTCTGTTCATGTAACTTGTTACATCCTAAGCTCTAAGCTATAAAGGATGAGACATACTGAAAGGAAAGATTCATTCCAATTTTCTCTTAAAGAATGTGACCTCTTTTTTTGTTTGTAGCTTAGAAAGGATTTTGTTTTCTTACTTCTAAGTCATCTATGCAGTATGAAAAAAATTAAAATATTAATATTTTTCCTTTAATAACATACTAAAAATACTGGGAAAATATTTATTTTTTACGGCAATAATATTATATCCATGATTTCTACTTCAATTACATGTAATACAAAAGCAACTCTAACTTTTAAAATGGGGGTCAAAAAATAGGGGAACAAAGGAAACAACCAACAGAGACAAGAGACAGTTTGTTAAATGGGAGAAAATAGCTGCAAACTATTCAGGCAACAAGGGCCTAATATTCACAATATACAAGGAACACAAACAACAGCAAAAACACTAATAATTTCATTAAAAAGTGGGCAAAATACATGAATGGACATTCTCAACAGAAAACATGGAAATGGCCAAGAGGTATATGAAAAAACTGCCCAATATCTCTAATTATCAAGAAATGCAAATCAAAATCACAATAAGATAGCACTATTCACAATAACCATCCTAACTGATAACCTCATTTGAAATGGTTATTATTAAAAGGACAGCAAATAACAGATGTTGGCAAGGATGTGGAGAAAAGAGAACCGTTAGGCAATGTTGGAGGAAATGTAAATTGATACAATCATTATAATAAACGATATTACAGATTTTCAGATAAACTAAAAGTTGAACCACCATTTGATCCAGCAATCCCACTACTGGGTATTTATTTAAAGGAAAGGAAGTCAATATATGAAAGGGATACCTACACCTCTATGTTTGTTGCAGCACTATCCACAACAGCAAAGTCATGGAATCAATGTAAGTGTTTATCAGTGGATGAATGGATAAAGAAAATGTGATATATATACACAATGGAATACTAGTTGTCCATAAAAACAATTAAATCCTGTCATTTGCAAAAATATGGAAGAAACTAGAGGTAACTATGCTCAATAAAATAAGCCACTCACAGAAAGAAAAATGCCCCATGTTCTCACTCATATGTAGGAGCTATAAAATTTGATCTTATGGAGGTAGAAAGTATAGTTATCAAGGCTGAGAACGGTGTTTGGGTGGAGGAAAGGGGTGAAGAGAGGTTGGTTAATAGGTATAAACACATAGTTAGATAAAAGGAGTAAGTTTCAATGTTTGTTTACAGTATAGAGACTATAGTTAACCACAATGTATTGTATATTTCAAAATAGCTGGAAGCGAGGATTTGAAATATTCCCAACACGTAGAAATGATAAATACTCGAAGTGATGGATACCCTAAATACCTTGACTTGATTATTGCACATTCTGTGCATGTAACAAAATACAATATGTATGTCATATAAATGTACAAATATTATACAACAATAGTTTTTTTTGAAATGGAGGACAAAAGCATGTGACTAAATAATAGTCACAGTATTGCATGTAGAGTGCTGTGTATCCTTCACTAAGCTTCCTCAAATGGTGACATTTTATATAATTGTTATATAACATTAAAATCAGGAAACTGACATGAGTACATGTGTCATTGAGTATAGTTGGCCCTCAGTATCCATGGGTTCCACATCCTCAAAATGGAACAACCACAGGTCAAAAATATTTTTTAAAATGATGCAATAAAAATACAAATAAAAAATAATACAGCAATAAAAATTATACAAATAAAAATACAGTGTAACAAGTATTCACATAGTATTTGCATTGTTTTAGTTATTATAAGTAATCTAGTGATTATTTAAAGCAGGAGGATTTGCATAGGTTATATGCAAATACTATGCCACTTTATATAAGGGACTTGAGTATCCATGGATTTTGACATACATGGATACTCAGGGATGACTCTATGTCCTAGAATTGCATTTTATAAACTAAAAATTACCAACTTTATGCAAAACATTTAACACAGTTACTTGCAAAAAATACAATTCTTGAAGCAAATAAGGATTTCTTTGAAAGATCTTTTTTTAAATAATGTAAAATGTGAATATAATGAAGGTGCTGTCTGCCATTTTTTTGGTATTTTATATTTTATTGTTTTATCTTCGATGCATTCTTTTATATTGTTCTCCAGGGTCCAATGTTTCCTGCCCTCTTCTCTGCTCTTTCCCTGAGTATTGTCATCCATGTCTTTAAAAACACCTTACACTGATGACTCCAAAATCTACACCTCTAGCCCAACTTCATCCTGAGTTTCTGCCCTTACTCTCTATTTTAGATGTCTCTGAGGCACTTCCAATCAATATGTCACCAAAGTATCATCACTTATAGTTTCCCTCCATATCCTCCTGTATTAGTTTATTTTTACACTACCGTATAGAACTAGTTGAGACTGGGTAATTTATAAAGGAAAGAGGTTTAATTGACTCACAGTTCTGCATGGCTGGGGAGGCCTCAGAAAACTAACAATGATGGCATAAGGCAAAAGGAAAGCAAGGCACATCTTACACGGTGGCAGGAGAGAGAGAGGAAGAAGGGAGGAAGCACCACACACTTATCAAAACAACCAGATCTTGTGTGAACTCTATCACAAGAATAGCAAGGGGGAAGTGCACCCCCGTGACTCAATTATCTCCCACCTGGCCACTCCCCCAACACTGTGAATTATAATTTGAGATGAGATTTGGGTGGGGACACAGCCTAACCCATATCACCTCCTTAACTTCCTTTTAAAATGATTAATTTTACAACCTTCCAAGTAGTTGCCCTAATGAGGAATTTGGGCATAGTCTTTTACTCCTTCATTCATTTCAATCCAAACTGATCTCAGAATCATTTCTAGTTTATCTACTACATGTCTCTCAACCCCTATTTCATTTCCATTGTCACAGTCTTGTTTCATTCACAATAATTTTACTTGTTCCATTAAAAAATTCATAAAGGATTCCTAGAGTTCTGTCTCCTCAATAATGTTACCAAGACAATTCTTTACACTGGCAACAGAATTATCTTCCTAAAACAAGTATGATCTCATCACCCTTGTGCTTTATGATTTCCAATGGCACTGACTCTTTGAACTCCTCAGTTTGGCATACACAGCCCTTCACAGTTCAACTCAGTCGATCTCTCTATAGTGCTGTTTTCTACCTCAAAAGCCTTGCCCTTCTCCTCAGCTGTACAAACAAAATTCCAGCTGACTGGACTTCCTTGCTTATGTTGTTACCCTTTACATCTTTAAGTCTTTGCAGTTGTATTGAATGTTTGCTTCCCCTTCTTCTCTTAGAAAAAATCTATCTATCTCAAGACTCAGCTAGTTATCACCTCCTTTATAAAGCCTTCTCAGACTTTTTTACAATTATTTTCTCCCTTTTTCAGTTTTCCCACATTTCCTCCATGCCTCTCTTACAGTAGTTATCACATAGCATCTGTTTGATTGTAGTTGTCTTTTCTAATATATTATATCATTTTTGAGGCAGAGACATTACTCAGTTTTGTATCTCCAGCATTTCAGAGAAAGAAATGTTTATTAAATGAATAAATTTTAATTAAAATCCAAGAGCTCAAGGGATAATGCTCTTTTATTCGTACTTAATAACATGCACATGCATGCATATTTTATTTTGTATTGTCAATAAATACATAATTCACTGAAATTCACTTCCCTTTCTGGATTATTCACCTCCAAACATAGACACGTGGCATGTTTAGTTTAATGTAAGAACAAAAATTTATAAAAGGAACTATCAAGACCCATTTTTGTCTACTATTTTTCTCTTGAAATTACATTTCATTAATGAAACACTCATGAAACTACATTTTAACTTTGGCTTTAATTAGTTGGTATAATAGCTATCAATTTAGCTTTGAGGGTATGTTAGTGTTATTGATATAATAATTAAATATAAAATGATTAGTCTATTAAAAATGTACTAATTGACTTCTGCCAAACATAACTAATTACACTGATTGGTCAAAATAGTATAAGCTGTAACTTTAATTACATAACACTGGGTTACACATTTTATTGCTTCACATAAACATTTTTCTTCTTTCCTGAAAAAAATTGACTACTGTATCATTCATGTTGATTTAATTTAGAAAAAGAAAAATATGGAAACAGGTTTTATATGTTGATTGTTCAAATAATAGAATTAAGAGATAACATCAAGAAAGGAGAATGCAGTCATGGATAAGAGTTTATTGTTACAAAATATTACAAAGTGCTATTGAACAGGTTAACCATTTTGGGGGCAATTACATGCTACTATGAAAATTGTGTTTAAATTGCTTAGATTACCAGCCCACCTAGGAAATAGACCACTTACTTTTTCTTTTAATGAAAGCTTTTTAAAAAACTAGTATGAATCATAGATCTCTCTTCTTTTTACTGCTTGTCACTGAGATTTTATATGTATATCAACCATGGTAAACATTTTTGAGCTGTTTCTTTTACATAAATGGGCATTTATATAACAAATTTCAATGCTGCTTTCTGCTCTCTCCATGATAGTTATCAAATATAGCCTCTGTTAAACTTTGGACTAATTTACCATAATCATAAAACTAAATTGATTGGGACATACTGTCACACTCTGTAAACACAGAAACAAATACTAACTTTTCTGATTCTAGTAGTTGCTTGAATAATGTCCTTTTGCATACTGCTAGCTAAATAACATAGCAGAATGACTCATGTCTAACCAAAAAAAGAGGCCATTTTACTGAAGGAGAAATTATCAACAAGGATAGATTAAGTACCAAGTTTGTTAGCAAAGCACTGCCCTGAGCTCTAAGATAAAAATCAGTGAGTAATAATTGTACCTCTCATGATATATAAAGGGTATAATCAAAAGAAAGGTACTTAACATTTACACTAAAATCCTCAAATTATGATTCAGCACTGGTTAATATAAACTTGCTTTATATATGGTTAAATTGAAAGACTAAACCAAATGTTGTTACAAAGGTATTTTGTGGTATTAACTCTGTGGAGCACTTTTACCTTTGCTCTTAATTTTTGCATCGACTACTTATCTGCTTTTGGCTGAAATCCAAGTATTGATTTTAACCAACAAAAACTCTTTTTTGCTTTAGGAGCTGGTTATCTTATGACATTTTCTTATGTATCAAGGGTTGCTTCTTCAGGCAGTGCTAATATTTAATTTTAAGTTGTTAGTGTTATTTGGACTGGGAGTCGACATGCCTACTTTAGAATATGATGTGCTGCTTTTCCTGCAGAGAACAATGTAAAGTCTGTATGTTTAATGAGGCCTTGATTTAAAGAGTTTGAAAATGAAGCTCCCTTTTTTTTTATATTCACTAAGTATATGATTACATTAAAAGTCTATAAAAGCCCATAGAATGCATGGAAATAGAAAATGATTTAAAAAAAACGAAAATGTATTCTATCTTTTGATTATAATAATTCAGTGAATTCCTTCACTATTGTTATCTCATTTTAAAAAGGGTAGAGCAACAAAAACTACATTTAACATATTATCATATAAGAAAACATGAGCTTTTCAACAATTCCAATAATTTCTTAAGGTCATTCTTTTAAATTAATGTAAACTTGTTATGTTTTTATAGCTTAAATGAATTTTCCATCGTCTTTTTAGCTGAGCATTTAGTTTTGCTCCAGGCAAATCAATGAAAAATCATCTACTAAAAGATAAAATTTTGTTTATACACATTCACAAGAGACTAGTTTGAAACACACTTGTGTTGGTAGACTGTAAAATCAAATGGTTATCATAAGGGTTATGCTCTTTTGTTTCTTCAAAAATGTATTCTGCTTATATTTGAATGTAAACTAATTTTTAAACCAATAATTTAGGAATAATTTTTAAAAAGATTCAATTTAAAAATCTCATTTTAAAATGTAAAACTTACTTTAAAAATAAAGTTTTAATTATAAATGTAGAACGAATGCAGTATTAAGCTTGACATATCTTTGAAGCATTAAGAAAAAGCTGTTAACCTAACTTTAGACTTAAATGGAAAACAAAGCAATGTATTATTATATTAGCACTATCAATAATAACATATTTCAAATCAAATTCAGAGTGTAAGTCAGTAATGAAAAGAATGCTCAAAAGGAAAGTTCAAAAATGAACATAAGCAGAGGAATTCATTCAATTGAATGAATAGCAACAAGAATATAGCTAAATAAAGCAGGTCACTGTCCTCTTTTACAAAAATATAACATTTTATTTACTCATTGTTGCTTATCTCAGACCTATATAGCTTCATTTTGCAAAATCTCGCCTCAATAATCACAGTATAATGATAATAATAGCTATTTTTAGTTGTGTGCATACTATATTTTAGATAATAGTTTAACCATTTTAAAGTATTTACTTATTTAATCTTTATAACCATCTTATGAGACAGATACTGTTGTCCTAATTTTACAGATATAGAAAATGAGATACAGAAAGTTCAATTTGCTACCTACCTGGCAGAGTTGGGATTTAAACCTAAGTCAGAATTTGAACATAGGCAGAATAGCTCCAGAGACAATAGACTTAACCATTAAGTATTGTGCTTCTTAAGCATTTTTAATCTACATGTCCATTGTTTTATGGTGACTACATTAAGCAATGAATGAGTATATAAAAAGAGTTGTTTTCTAGGAGCTCACATTTTGGAGGTGGTGTGCAGTATGCACATTAAAAGTTTCCGGATTTTTTTGTTGTAAAACTTTTAATTGCTGTGTTGAGAAAGGATGTAGATGAAATTAAGATAGAAGTAGAAAATTGGTTTGATGATTATTAGTGTAGACATAAACACTTTTTGAGACTTTTTGAGTATCAGCGATGCCAGGTGATAATTAATACTAGCTTGTATTTTGAAGGTAATATTAATCTAATGGAAGAATCACATATGCCAATGAATAATTGCCTTGGCACATAATAAATACTGTAAGTGGAAAAGATACCCTAAGAACAAAAGACAGAGGGATTGAATTAGGGTATTGTATAAGAGGGAAGATAAAGGGAAAATTGAGGCAGATGTTATGGAATGGTTCCTATATTTTTCCCTTTCTAATTTTATTAGTCTGTTCTGATGCTGCTAATGAAGACTTATCCAAGACTGGGTAAATTACAAAGGAAAGAGGTTTAATTCACTCAGTTTCACATGGCTGAGGAGGCCTCACAATCATGGCAGAAGAAAGGGGCAGGGAAAGGAAGACACATCTTACATGGAGGCGGACAAGAGAGTGTGTGTTCAGGGGAACTTCCCTTCATAAAACCATCAGATCTTGTGAAACTTATTCACTATCATGACAACAACATGAGAAAACCCACCCCCATGATTCAGTTCTCTCCCACTGGGTCCCTCCCATGACATGTGGAAATTATGGGAGCTACAATTCAAGATGCAACTTGGGTGGGGAGACAGCCAAACCATATCACTTATGATCCTGGTGAAGTTTCAGGACCCTGGTAAAGTTATACCTTCCAAACAAACCTATCTTATCATACACTTATCTCTTCATTTTTAAAAAATTAGTACAATATATTTTACTTATAGTTTTACACCGTCTGTAGCAGTCATGTCATTGAATGCCGACTTGTACTGTGCCTTGAACAGACTAGTTCTCAAATCATAAATCTTAGTTAAAATGTCATTTCTTTACAGAGGCCTGCCTCCATTATTATTCTAGCTCAAATAGTCAAGAGCCCATAAGTCATTATTTTATTACCTATTTTGTTTTCCTCATTGTGCTTATTGCTATCTGAAATTGCCTTGTTAATGTGTTTATTATCTATTGTTTCCCACCAGAATATTAGGGTTTTGGTTCTATCTATCTATCTGTCTATCTATATTCAGCACTAGAACATGTCTGACATACAATATGTGCTTAAGACAATAAGCATCATTACAATGAGATATGAAGTGTTTAGTATTGCATTTCACTTTGATTAAATTCTAGGCAAACCCAAATTAATACTTTGTCATTTACCTTTAGTTCTATTTATTTCTTCTTTCTCTTTGATACTTTTTAAAAACCGTAATACATTTTCAGCTTCATTGCAATATAATTAGAATACAAAATAAATCATCCATTTAGTTATATATAGTTCAATGTGCTTTGGCAAATGTATACACTTGTGTAAACACCAAACCTATCATAGCCCTTTGCAATCAATTGTCCCCACCTCTGTATAGGTATCAACTAATGAGATTTCATCGTCATAGGTTATTTTTGCTCTTTTTAGAACTTCATTTATATTATGTATTCTTTTGTTACTTCTTTGCTCAGTTTAAGATTTTTTAAGACTTGCATGTTATTGTAGATATTGGTGGTTTGTTTCTTTTATTGCTGAGTAGTATCACATTGTACAAATATACCACAATTGACTGCTTCCAATTTTGAAGTATAATCAAGAAAGCTACCATGAACATTCATATAAAAGTCTTCTGTGGACATAGGTTTTTATTTCTTTAAATGTGTTAAGAGTAGCTTTGTTGAATCGTACAGTAAGAATCTATAAACTATCTTCCAAAATGGCTGAACCATTTCGCATCTCACCCACAATGTATGAGGCTTTCATTTGTTACAAATCTTCACCAACAAATAGTTTCATTGGACTTTTAAATTTAACTTTTTCTAGTATGTGTGTAACAGTGTCTCATTGTGGTTTTGATTTGAATTTTTCTAACAAGTAAGGTTGTTTACCATCTTTTTGTGTGCCTATTGGTCATTCATAACTACATTTTCATATATAAAGTATCTGTTCAAATCATTGCCTTTTAAAATACTGGACTGTTTGTCTTTGTGGGAGGCAAAATAGTGTTCCCCACAAGATGTCTACATCCTAATGCGTAATAAAGCCTTTAAATACCTTAAATAGAAAAAGGGGCTTTTCAGATGTAATTAAGTTAAAGATCTTCAGGTGGATAGATTATTCTGGAGGACCCAATCAAATCAGAAGTTTGACCACAGAATAAAAGGAGAGAGAGAGAAAAAAAGATTCAAAGATGCTTGGCTGTTGGTCTTGAAGGTGCAGAAAGTGGCCATGTGGTAAGAAATGTAGGTGGCCTCTACAAAAACTGAAAGAAGGCAAAAATCAGATTCATCAATAGAACCTCCAGGAATGCAGCCCTGATGACATCTTGACTTTAGGACTTATCTCCAGAATGTTAAGATAAATAAATTTTTGTTTTTATGCTACTAAGTTTATGATGATTTTTTATAGCAACAATAAGAAACACATCCATTTTATTATTGAGTTGTAAAAACTCTTTGTATATTCTAGATACAAATCTTGTGATGAATATATGTAATGCAAATTTTCTAGTTTGTGAATTGCTTTTTCTTAGTGTCTGGATTACCTTTTTATTTTCTTCGTTTTCTTCCAGATATATATATATATATATATATATATATATATATATTTTTTTTTTTTTTTGAGATGGAGTCTTGCTTTGTCACCCAGTCTGGAGTGCAATGGTGTGGTGTTGGCTCACTGCAACGTGAGCCTCCTGGGTTCAAGCAATTCTCCTGTCTCAGCCTCCTGAGTAGCTGAGAAAACTGGCTATTTTTTTTTCTAGTAGATACGGGATTTCGCCATGTTGGCCAGGCTGGTCTTTAACTCCTGACCTTGTGATCTGCTTGCCTCAGTTTCCCAAAGTACTGGGATTACGAGCATGAGCCACCATGCCAGATATTTTTAAGTGCAGGGTTTATTTGAACTTTTACTTAAGTTCCAGGGTTTGTTATAACTTAAGTTGCAGGTTTGTTATATAGGTAAACCCATGTCATCAGGGTTTGTTGTACAGATTATTTCATCACCCAGGTTTTATGTTGAGCTGTATGATCCATTTTGAGTTGATTTTCTCATATGATGTGAGGTAGTAACCAAAAAGCCATAAACAATGTATAAAGAAGTGAACATGGCTCATTTCCAATAAAACTTTATTTATGAACACTAAACTTTGAATTTCATACAAATTTCACGTCACGAAATACTCTCTTTTTTCTGCAATTAAAAATGTAGATGTAAAAAAATCATTCTTAGTTCATGGGCTATACAAAAATAGATAGCAGGCTGGATTTGGCACATGGGCCACATTTTGGCAACTCCTACTTTGTGCATTACATCTAAATAAGTTATAAAACCCACAATGCAATCTTTTAAAATCTTTGCCTTAAATAGTCATACATATTTTAAGGAAATTAACAGTAAAATATAATTCTTTCACATTTATCTACCTAATTTCAGTTTCTGGTGCTTGTCACTTCTGCCCGACATTCTGAATTTCCAACTAGTATCATTACCCTTTATCCATTTTTAAAAAAATTCATTAGTATTTTCCTATAGCACAGGTCTGATAAAAACACATTATTTTCATATTCACTTGCCTGAATATATCTTTAGTTTGTCTTAAATTTTGAAGTACATTTTTTTAATATAGAATTCTGGATTGAACTTTTTTCAGCTATTTATTCAAAGGTGTTGATCTAATGCCTTTGGGCTCTATTGTTTCTGATGACAGATCAATAATCATTTAAATTGATCTTTATGACTATGTAATATGCCACTTTTAGTTTCAAACTTAAGTCTTCATCTTTGGTTTTTACCACTATGACTATGATGTGCATAGATGTGATTATGTTAGTATTTTTTTCTTCGTGGTGGTCATTGAGATTCTTTTATCTATAAATTTATGTCTTACACTAAATTTGGGAAATTTGCATTTTCAAATATTTTTCTGCTCAAATTTCTCTTTTTCCCCACTCTAGATCTTCAATTGCATGTATGTTGAATCATTTGATGATGTCCCATAATTTCCCAAGGCCCTTATTATTTTTTGTTTCCTTTTTCTTTGTATTGAATAATTTACATTGCTCTATTCAGATTCACTAACCTTTTCTTCAGTCATCTGTTTCTGAGTCTATCAGTGACTTTAAAATTTCCAATATTTGATATTTTAGTTCTAGAATTTCTATTCTGTTTGGTTATTTTAAAAAATTTATCTGCTGACACTTTTATCTTTCCAGTGATTATAGGCCTATTTTCCTTTGTCACCTGAGACATATTTATAATAGCTGCTTTAAAATTGTTCTGTGATAATTCCAACATATTGATCATCTCAGTGTTGGTCTTTATTATTTATCTTTATTATTAAAATTTGGGGACCTTCCTTTTGCTCTCCTTTATATGAGACCCGTCTTCTTACTTTCCCTTTGCCATGCTAGTCTCAAACTCTGTATTCTGTTTCTTCAAGCCAGTAAGACATTTTTATTTGAATTTTAGCCATCCAATATGGCACAGATAAAAGATGCAAAAAAGGGAAACTCACCCAAGGAAATTATGATCTTCCAATTTTCAACCTTCTTACTTAACAATAATTCAAGTATCAGCATTTTCCAAAATAAATTTTGCTCCACTCACAAATGCAATAACAAAAGAGAATTTATGTTTCCATGAATTAACATTTATTCTTTAATTACATTACACTAATGTCAGTTTTTACATTTTTTTTACCTATGTAAAATTGTAGAATAGAGGTAGGAAAGCTCTAATATTACTGAAAGAACAGCTTTAATGAACTTAATTTCCAATGTTTCCAGGGTATTTTTATTCTAGATGTTATAACATTTAAAGACAGCTGCTAATATTTGGAGAAAAATCACACATAATGCTTATATCTAAATATAACCTTTTTATTAGACTTTATATAAAGAAAGCTAATCCAGCATATTACTGAAACAGTCTGACAATTAGCTAAACAGTCATATGGGGCTTAGAGCCTAGGTGGAGGGATACGCAAGTACATTTTTCCTTCAGCATTGCTCTGCTTGTATGTGTGACCAATAGCAGCATCCATGGTCTACTTATATCACCTGGTTATGCCTCATGGAGTATAACACATCTTAAGATTGTTGGAGCCATCTATAATTTTACTCCTATTCTTTTTTATCTAAGAAGCCTCTCTTCATTGGAGTTTCTTCTCAGTCACTCCTTAAGAATATCGTTTGTCTCTTGATTCCTCAAAAATGTCTTTAAACTTGGTTATACTTTTATTCTATTCCCCACTTCCACCCATAGACCTGAAGAGAACTTTGCATAATAAATTCTGTTATCTTTGAAATGTGTTTTAGTAAGAGTTTTGAGTGGTGGATAAAGAGATGATGCTTTCTGATATGGCTTGGCTGTGTCCCCACCCAAATCTCATCTTGAATTGTAACTCCTGCAATTCCCATGTGTCATGGGAGGAACCTGGTAGGAGGTGATTTAATTATGGGGGCGGGTCTTCCCTGCACTATTCTCATTACAGTAAATGAGCCTCATGAGATCTGATGGTTTTAAAAATTGGAGTTTCTCTGAACAATCTCTTTTTTTATTTTCAATATATATTTTTTAAATTATACTTTAAGTTCTGGGGTACATGTGCAGACTGCTCAGGCTTGTTACATAGGTATACACATGCCATGGTGGTTTGCTGCATCCATCACCCCATCATCTACATTAGGTATTTCTCTTAATGCTATCCCTTCCCAATTCCCCCACCCCCTGACAGGTCCCAGCGTGTGATGTTTGCACAAGCTCTTTTTGCCTGCCTCCAACAATGTAAGATGTGTCTTGCTCTTCCTTGCCTTCCACCATGATCATGAGGCTTCCCAAGCCACGTGGAACTCTGAGTTCTCCATTAAACCTCTTTCCTTTGTAAATTGCTCAGTCTTGGGTATGTCTTTATCAGCAGCATGAAAACAAACAAATACAGTAAATTGGTAAAAGTGGAGTTGGAACTGGGTAACAGGTAGGGATTAGAGCAGTTTGGAGGGCTCAAAAGAAGACAGGAAAATGTGGGAAAGTTTGGAACTCCCTGGAGACTTGTTGAATGGCTTTGACCAAAATGTTGATAATGATATGGACAATGAAATCCAGGCTGAAGTGCTCTTAGATGGTGATAAGGAACTTCTTGGGAACTGGAGCAAAGGCTACTCTTGTTATGTTAAGCAAAGAGCCAGATGGCATTTAGCCTCTGCTCTAGAAATTTGTGGAACTTTGAACTTGAGTGAGATGATTTAGGGTATCTGGCAGAATAAATTTCTAAGCAGCAAAACATTCAAGATATGACTCGGGTGCTGTTAAAGGGATCTAGTTTTAATAAGGAAGGAGACATAAAAGTTTGAAAAATTTGCAGCCTGGCAATGCAATAGAAAAGAAAAACCCATTTTTCTGAGGAGAAATTCAAGGCAGCTGCAGAGATTTGTGTAAGTAAAGAGAATCCAAATGTTAATCCCCAAGACAGTGGTGCCCTGTGTTCCAGCTGCTCCAGCCATAGCTTGAAGGGGCCAAGGTACAGCTGGGGCTGTGGCTTCAGAGGGTGCAAGCCCCAAGTCTCAGCAGCTTCCATGTGGTGTTGAGCCTGCAGGTGCACAGAAGTCAAGAATTGAGGTTTGGAAACCTCTGCCTAGATTTCAGAGGTTGCATGGAAATGCCTAGATGTGCAGGTAGGAGTTTTCTGCAAGAGCAGGACCTTCATGGAGAACCTCTGCTATGGCAGTGCAGAAAGAAATGTGGGGTCGGTGCCCCCAGACAAAGTCCCTACTTGAACACCAATTAGTGGAGTGGTGAGAAGATGGCCACCGACCTCCAGACCCCAGAATGGTGGATCCACCAACACCCTGCACCATGCACCATGCACTTGGAAAAGCCTCAGACACTCAACATCAGTTCCTGAACGCATCCAGGAGGGAGGCTATGCCCTGCAAAGTCACAGGGGCGGAGCTGCCCTAGACTGTGGGAACCCACCTCTTTAATCAGTGTGAACTGAATATGACATATGGAGTCAAAGGAGATCATTTTGGACATTTAAGATTTGACAGCCCTGCTGGATTTTGTGCTTGCATGAGGCTTTTAGCCCTTCATTTTGGCCAATTTCTCCCATTTGGAATGGCTGTATTTACCCAATATCTATACTCCATTGTATTTAGGAAATAACTAACTTGCTTTTGATTTTACAAGCTGATAGGTAGAAGGGACTTGCCTTGTCTCATACGAGACTCTGGACTGTGGACTTTCGAGTTAATGCTGAAATTAGTTAACATTTTGGGGGACTGTTGGGAAGACATGATTGGTATTGAAATGTAAGCATGAAGATTTGGGAGGGGCTGGGGCTAAATGATATGGTTTAACTGTGTCACCATCCAAATGTCATCTTGAATTGTAGCACAAGATCTGCTGATTTTATAAAGAAGAGTTTTCCCACACAATTTCTCATCTCTTGTCTGCTGCCATGTGAAATTGCCTTTCACCTACCACCATGATTGTGAGGCCTCCTCAGCCATGTATAATTGGGAGTCCATTGCACCCCTTTCTTTTGTATATTGCTCAGTCTCAGGTATGTCTTTATCAGCAGCATGAGAACAAACTAATACACACAGTTTACTTAGTTTAAGTTTGGCAATTTACTTCCTTGAGGAATTTCTTTTCCTGTTATAGCAAAATACCCACCTGAGTCCCCAGCCCTAACTAGGACAGAGTGACTTCTCAGTGTCCACTAAAATTTCCAGTACACTTAGCCCTTACAGTAGTTTTTGAGAACAAAACTCTATTTCTGTCTCTAGCCCTAACAAGTTCATTATATGCCAGCACAAAAGAAATATGTTCAAGTTTTACACTATCCTGGATATGACTCAACAACAAATTAATCAAGTATTCAATCATTTTTCTTTCAGTAGTCACTTATTGAGTACCTACCATGTATCAGACACTATATTTACCAGTGGGAATTCTAGAGTAAGCCAATAAATGGGGCCCTTCTTAAATGACTTTATCCAGAAGAAATCCAGTGGATAGAAATGAATTTACACTTAATAAGATCAGATAGGAATAACAGTACTAGCTATTTGAAAACACAATGATAGGCTGATAAGTGTTTGAATATCTACTTTCCATACCAAAGATTCTTAAGCTACTGAATGCATAAGAATTACAAGAGAAATTGTTTGAAATGCCTATAACATTTTTTGAAATGCATATTATTTGGACTCACTTTCAGAAATTTTTATTCATTAAATCTGGGGTGGGTCAGGAATATTTATACTTACAAGCACTCAAAGTGATTCTTGTGCAGTTGCCTATAAATACAGTTTAGGAAAATAAACTATCCCCACAGACTCTAAAACGGCTATTTAATTCTCAGTGTCTTTCACCATAGATATTTCTTTGTTCTGAATTTCAATTTTGAACTTCTTTTTATTTATTTATTTATTTTTTGAGACAGGGTCTTGCTCTGTCACTCAGGCTAAAGTACAGTGGTGACAACATGGCTCACTGCAGCCTTGACCTCCTGGGCTAAAGTGATTATCCTACCTTAGCATCCTGAGAAGCTCGTAGCTCAGTCTATAGACATGCACCATGAAGCCCAGCTAGTTTTTATATTTTTTGTAGAGACTGGATTTCACTATGTTGCCCAAGCTGGTCTCAACGTCCTGGGCTCAAGTGATCTGCCTGCCTTGACCTCCCAAAGTGCTGGGACTACAGGTGTGAGTCACCACTCCGGCTTACAATTTTGAATATAGTTTTCTGCTAGGAGTGCAAAAGTGATATAGAGATCTAGAAAGAGCTTTATTCTTAATTACAATAAGGCAATGCCCACAAGACAGCAAGTTCACAGTTTCTTTAATCCATCAAGTGCTAACGTTGCAAGTCAGCAAATTGACTTGAAGTTAAAACAGAGATGAGAACTGCAGAGAGAGACAGACAGAGCACTGATCCCTGGAGCAAGATGCAGTCTCAAATCACTGAGCTCAGCTAAGGTGACTGGCAAAGAATAGGTGAAGCCTTCCCAAGTGAAAACCCCTGGTGACTCAAGTCTAGAAGCGCACACCCTCTTGTAGGCTTCTTCTCCTCTCTTCCAATGGAGAGTTACTGAAAAGATTAGGAGAGTCCTGACAAAGTTTCCCTTGTGGTCCAGAAATGAGGAAGGGCCATAGCAACCACTGAAGGAGAGGCAAAAATTTCCTGGGGACCTTTCTCTCCATCAGTCCTAAGAAGAAAAAGCCCTAATCTACATGGAGTAGGGGCAGGGAAGGGCAAAAAATGCTGTTGCCTTAGGGCAGTAGTGAAAACTCAATGAAGCTAGAGGAATGAAGCAAGAAAAAAAATAGCTCACTCCAGTGAGAATGGTGATCATTAAAAAATATGGAGACAACAGATGCTGGAGAAGATGTGGAGAAATAGGAACACTTTTATACTGTTGGTGGGAGTGTGAATTAGTTTAACCACTGTAAAAGACAGTGTGGCGATTCCTCAAGGATCTAGAAATAGAAATACCATTTGACTCAGCAATCCCATTACTGGGTATATACCCAAGGGATTATAAATTGATCTATCATAAAGACACATGCACATGTATGTTTATTGTGGCACTGTTTACAATAGCAAAGATGTGGAACCAACCCAAATGTCCATCAATGATAGACTGGATAAAGAAAATGTGGCACATCTATACCATGGAATACTATGCAGCCATAAAAAAGGATGAGTTCCTGTCCTTTGCAGGGACATGGGTGATTCTGGAAACCATCATTCTCAGCAAACTGACACAAGAACAGAAAACCAAACACTGCATGTTCTCACTCATAGGTGGATGTTGAACAATGAGAACACACGGACACAGGGAGGGGAACATCACATACTAGGGTCTGTTAGGGGGTTGGGGGCTAGGGGAGAAATAGCAAGGGGTGGGAGGATTGGAGAGGGATAACATTAGTAGAAATACCTAATGTAGGTGACGGGGGGATGGAGGCAGCAAACCACCATGGCATGTGTATATATATGTAACAATCCTGCAAGATCTGCATATGTACCCCAAAACTTAAAGTAAAATAAAATAAATAATAACTTTCTACCACTAGGTGGGGTGCAAAATGCATGCTGAATTTAGAATTATAGTCTTTTGAGGGGCAGGAACATGGAGAAAGCCACACCGTTCAATCTAGGAAAACGTTACTAGCAGAAGACTGAAGTTTAATCAGAACAGAGAACATCTCCCAGCCCCTACTGTGAGGCTAAGAGTGGAGTAACTTGTAATTTGCAAGAGAGATTCTTTCTGAGGGGCAGCACAAAGGAAAGACCAAAGGTTCTAAGGGGATTGCTTACAGGACCCCCCATGGATATGAAAATTTGGATGTTCAAGTTCCTTATATAAAATGGCCTAGTATTTGCATATGGCCTAAGCACACTCTTCTATATAATTTGAATTATCTCTAGATTTCTCATAGTATCTAATACAAAGTAAATTGTATGTAAATAGTTATTATACTATATTTTTCAAATTTATATTATTTTTATTATTTTTAAAAGTATTTTTATCTGTACTTGATTGAATCTGTAGATGTGGAACCTGCGGATAGAGAGGGCTCACTGTGTATTGATAAAATCCCTCTGATAAATCAGCTCCCATCCTAATCACTAAAAGTATTTAAAGCCTGTAGTATACTGAGAGTAACCATAGTGACAAAAATCTTCAGTCCCAGCCCAATATCTAATTATATTAAGTGGAACCCCTGAATTAGAAGCCTACCAAAATGAAAGGCATGCACATTTCCAGGCATAAATATTACTCCTTCAGTTTCTATTATCCTCTACAAGATGTTTGGCTTAAAGAAAAATACAAAGCTTAAGAAATGGCAAGAAAACAATATACTCCCAAGAGGCATGAAAGCATCACAACCAGACATAGACATGTCACAAATATTGTAACTGACAGGAAATTTAAAATAGCTATGATTGATGTATTGAAAGCTCTGTTAGAAAATTTGGAAAACAAGTAAGACCAGATAGGTCATTTTAGCAGAAGATGAAAACTAAGAATTAAAAGTAAATGATAGAAATGAAAAAACACTGTTAGATAAATGAGGAATGTCTTCAATGGACATATCTGTAGACTTGACAATGGCCTGGAAATGAACCACTGAGCTTGAAGATGGTCTATAGAAAATAAAAAGAGTGAAAACAGAACAAATTCTGACATGAGGAGATAATCCTGGATTATCTGGATAGGCTCTATATGCAATCACAAGATCCTTTTAAGTAAAAAAGGAAGATTGAAGGGTCAGAGTCACATAAAGATTTGAAAATGCTGCAATACTGGTTTTGAAAATGGAGGGAGGTTCCATGAGCCAAGGAATGCTGATGATCCGTAAATGTGGAAAAGACAAGGAAAAAGACTCTCTCTTAGAGTCTTCACGAGTCCTGTTGGCATCCTGATTTTAGCTCAGTATAAACCCAGTACTCTCTGCTACACTAACACTATTGTTTTTGGAAAGACCATCTCAGAATTAACTGCAATTTGATGTTCACTCACATACTGTCCATATTGCAACCGCCTTTCAGAGCCCCATTTAAGGCTCACATCCTCCAAAAAGCCTTCTGCAGTCTTTTTCAGTATTTAAGTGTGTACTTGTTATGGTAGGCAGAATAATGGTCCCATACTAAAGCCCAGAAACTGTGAATATTTTAGTTTGCATGGCAAAGGGGAATTAACATTGTAGAGAGAATCGAGATTGATAATCAGCTGACATTAGAATAGGAAGATTACCTTGAATTATTTGAATAGGTCCAAAGTAATCACAAGAGCCCTAAAAGTAGAAGATGAGATCAGTGAAAGATACGACTATAGAAGAAATGCATAGAGAGGTGGCTTTGAAGATGGAGGAAAGGGTCCAGGAGCCAAGGAGTGTGGACAACCTCTGGAACCTAGAAAACGCAAAAAAAAAAAAAAAAAAAAAAAAGAAAGAAAGAAAAGAAAAAATCGTCTAGAGCCTCCAGAAAGAAAAGCAGCCAACACCTTTATTTTAGCCCTGTGAGACCTGTGTTGGATTGCTAACTTACAGAACTATAAGATAATAACTTTTGTTGTTTTAAGCCACCAAATTTGTGTGATTTGTTATGGCAGCAATAGCAAACTAATGTATCTTCTGTAATCTTTTTCTAACCTAATGGTTTCTCTTTTATCAGTTGTAACTCCTAATAGTAGAATAATTAAGCAGTCTTTAATGTAATGAATGCAGTGATAAAGTATTTTTTTCCGTATGCCTGAAAAAGTAGTCTTCATCCTTACCCTAAATTTAGAACATGTTTTATATATCTCCTACATAATGTATCTAAAGTTTTATTTTTTTTAAATAATGATCAGTATTATGTTCAATAATTCTGGGTTTTCTCCATTAAAATTAACTTATTCCATTTTTATGAATGTATTTACCAAAAACTAGGAAATAATCTTCACTTCTTCATCTATTTAGTCGTCATCTGATTTAGCAAACATTTGTTTGTTGAATCCCATATATTGAAGTACATTAAAATTGACAACGTAATGTTTAACCATATCAATTCTTATGATGTAACAAATATTTATGCCCCAATCAGCAGCAGTAGTACCAATATCATGCAGATTAATCAGGAACTGATATATCAGTTTTGTTGTACTTCCATTCAGAGGCAATAGCCTCATTGGCTGCTTTTTTCCTTTGCAGTAGAATAGCTAGGCTTTACCTTTAAAGTTGAAAAAAGAAGAAACTGCCCTCCCTGTGTGATACTAGAAAAATTGGAATTAGAATAAATTTCTCTGTGAGGTTATATATTTGTAATGATTTTGCAGGCAGAGACAAGTGACCCAATATTTAATTAATTAGGCATGTAAAAGGCCAGGCCTGTTGGGTCTAAAGAAGTGAATGAAAGAGTAGAGGGTAAGGAGTGCTGGAACCATTTTAAGTCTATGTTATCAACAGCAACAATGAAAAATGGCTAGTAAGAAATATATGTTCTCCTGTCATGAATTCAATTATGATCTCATAACCTATTATAGTAGTGATATTAGCTTTCATATTGTATTTGAACAACAAAAGAAAGGATATAAAGGTTGACCTTTGTCTTTCTCACCTATAACAGCTAGAATCAATACACTTTATCCAAATAATCTACTGATTTTGTTACCAAAATGATGAGTAAATTACTATTGATCCAATAATGCAGTACATTAATTCAATAATCTGTGAAATACCCATTCTCTGCCTAGCAAGTGATGAGATAATAACAATAAGTTTTCTTACCAGCAGAGGAGTAGTAATGAGTGGGGGTAGAGAATTAGATTTTTCAGTGAGAAAATATTTATTCATTGAATTCAATTTTATTTTAAGGACACAATGACTCTCAAGATCTATTATTGACATGTATGGAGGTTACCAGTGGTTCTTAAGTCCAGAGAGTTATTAAATTTCAGTGTGTTTAAAAATATGTGGGGTATTTCTCCACCATCATTCGGAATTACTATTGGCATTTAATGCCCTGGGCACACAAACACTAAATGTTCTGTAATGCACACATTATGGCAAAAGTGCTGTCTTGAAAAGCATTTTGTCAGACCAATGAAAGTGTATTAGTCTGTTTTCACACTGCAGATAAAGACATACCCAAGACTGGGCAATTTACAAAGGAAAGAGGTTTAATGGAGAACTCCCAGTTCCATGTGGCTTGGGAGGCCTGACAATCATGGCAAAAAGTGAAAGGTATGTCTCACATGGCAGCAGACAAGACAAGATAACTTGTGTGTGGTAACTCCCCTTTCTAAAACCATCAGATCTTGTGAGACTTGTTCACTATCATGAGAATAGCATGGGAAAGACCTGCCCCCATGATTCAATTATCTCCCACTGGGTCTCTCCTACCACATGTAGGAATTATGGCAGCTACAATTCAAGATGACATTTTGGGTGGGGACACGACTAAACCATATCACTGTGTTTATTTGGGAATTTCAGAAGATTCAGGCAGATTATTTTTCATCACCAATTAAACTTGAATTCATTACAATAAACAATAATTGTCTACAACTTCACCTTAATCAATAATTAGAGCAGACCTACCTAACACAAGAACCATGTAATGATAGCAATACACAGAAAGTTCTAATTGTGCCTCATTCTTTTATTCACTGAGAAAAGTCCAGGGTAAGAAAGGATGGAATGGAAGTGTAAACAGTGAAGTCGATAGTCTTGAACATTTCTCGAGCCATGAACTGTAAAAGTTAATCTATTATGTGTAAACCTCCCCATTTGCACATATAACTACAGTTTGTATATAGTTTCATATGGAGAAGTTCTAAGAACATGTTAGGGGTTGCAGATGGTCCCCAACTTATGACTTATGATGTTTCCACTTACGATTTTTTGATTTTATAATGGTGTAAAAGTGATAAGTATTCATTGGAAATGGTAGTATGAATAGTCAGGCAACCATTCTGTTTTACTTTATACAGTATTCAATAATTACATGAGGTATTCAACACTTTATTGTAATATAGGCTTTGTTTTAGATGATTGCACCCAACTATAGACTAAGTGTTCCTGAGCATGTTAAAGGTAGGTGAGGCTAAAGTATGATGTTTGCTAAGTTAGGTGTATTAAAGGAATTTTTGACTTAGGATATTTTTAACTTACTATTGGTTCATCAGGACATAACCCCATAATGAATCAAGGAGCATATGTATTTGCATGTGCATATGGAGAGGAATATCTTAGTTTAGCATCATCTAAATGTTATCGATGATACCCTCAAAAAGGATTTATGCAACAACAAATCACCAAAGAAGGGTACAGTTTGACAAGTGAAAAGGGTTTGTGTCATTTCCTTTTCCCTATAAACTGGGCAGAAAAAGTTAACTTATACATTTACATATCGGCAAAATTTAGCTAAACACCTCAGCACATTTTCGTCCTTGATTTAGTTCCATGATGAAACAGCTATTGATCCTTTGCTCTCCTTATAGACATGTATAGGTCATTCAGTATGAGGCACACCTGTGGAAATTAATGCTTCCCCTTCTATTGGGCTATTACTTAAATTGCATCACCAGTAGCTAGAATTTTCTGTGAACTTTTTAAGGGAATGTTTATGGTATTTATACATAAATCATTATTAAATGCAGTGATGCTGTGTGTGGAAAACAAGCGTTACCCTAACTTGAAGAGAGTTGGCTTTTGTTTGAGACATAACTCTTTAGCTTAAATTTAACAAATACTTATTGAGGGCCAATTATGATTCAGACATTCACATCAGCATTATCTCATTTAATCTTCTTTAGACTTATTTAATCTTAATAACTACGTGTGGTAGGCAATATTTATTCCCATTTTTAAAGATGAAGAAACAGAAATCCAGAGCATTAAGATGACCTTCCCAAGGGCTATTTGATTCCAGTACTCATATATATATTTTTTCATTTTGCCATGGCCTCATCTCAAAAGATAAAAGCACTTCTTGGTTTATTTTCTTCTCTAGGTGTATTATAAGCCATAGAAAAATAGCTGCATCGATGCGAAGCCAGCATGCTAAAACTCTTTCTGCTAGCCCTGAGACTTTCAGAGACAGCCAGTATTATGTTGCAATATAAGGAGTATAGTCAGAGAGTGGAATTGGTTGATTTAGGCATCAATCCTGGAAGAAGATTAACATTTTATTAATCAAGATTAGTATGGGGTTTTTTACCCTATTGGTCAAGTAAGAGCAAAGCTGCTAAAATAACCCTTCTATGAAGAGTCATCAAGAATGGCCTAGTGGCCCAATCTCTCAAGAAAATGAACAAGCAGGATTATTAGGATATACAGTTGTGTTGCGTACCAGGCTGACTGATGCACACAAGACAAGATACAGGGAAAATAGCACCAGAAGGACAGATAGAATTATAATGACCTGTAAGATTCCTAGCTTCAGCATTCTTCTAATTCTTGTAGCTCAGTTAACTGATCAACATCATAGTTGAACTGTATATTCTGACTTATCAAAAAGCCTATAAAGAGCCTTGTATTGTACCCATGTAAGGAAACTCCTTATCCTTTCTAACAAAATTAATCCCAAACCCAAGATTCTACAATATTGAAGATTTCTTCCCAATATCATTTCTCTAACACCATTCATATCAAACATGCTGGGTTGCTTATATTCAAAGACATTTCTTTCCACTTCCTGCCTGGTCTCTCTGCATTTTAATTCTGCTTGGACCATGGATAAATATAATTTATTAGTACCATTCTTCTATTAACTTATTTCTAATGAAAATTCCACTGACTCTACTTTTTCCATTTTAGTCCTGTACACTAATTCAGAAAGACTCCTGACTATATCCTAATTTTTACAGTTCTCAGCGTTATGCTAAACTCTGTAGATCCACCTGGATTTCAGGTTCCAGTGGAATCTTAGTCTGATTTGTGATAGAAAGAGTAACAATTGAGCTCACAGACTTTTGCTTATAGCTTCTGTCTGTATGACATTTAGAGTGAGGTGTTTAGCTTTCACTAAATTTAATCTGTTTTTCTCTGGGAGGGTGATGTTTTGAAATTTCTCCCACAAGAGCAAATGGAAATAAACATTCACAGATTCCTTACGTTTTATCATATTTTAATCTACCATTTTCAGATCTTTCACTTTAAAGTAGTCTGTTGACTAGCGACAACCCTTCAAAATTACCTGGCCTGAGAAACACATGACCAAAAAAAGAAAATTATTTTATGTACATAAATTTCTTATAAGAGTTTGCTTTGCTGACTTTTTGTCTCCAACTACCCAATTAGTAATGTTTCTTTGCTGCTGGTGAAAATGTGTTTAAGTCCTCAAAGCTACCTTTATCATCTGATATTATTGTTTTCTTTGGTATTGACAGAACAAAAAAATAACAGCTTCATGATATGCTCTTGGCCACTATCATTATTGCTAATTAGTTTGTTCCCCTTAGACCGATATTACTTCTAGCACTTTCTGCTGATTAAAAAGAGGTTAGAATATTCACTGCATAATAATATCAAATTTGAGTATGAAGCATATCCAGTTTCCCATGTTTAGATATTCTGTAACCTTCACATATTAGTAATACACATTACAAAACAAGTATTTTAAATTTAAATTATGGAATTGATTAGGATCTAAGCAATGTGACTGCATTCTTAGAAATAATAAAAAGTTGTATATATTAGAATATCATAAATAATTGAAACAATGGAAATAAGAAAATAGCAAAGATGATTATCTCTATCTATAAAGTCCTCATTAGACTCTGCCAAGCTCTGTTCATTTCTACTTACACTGTTCCTTAGGAAAGATACTTATGTTTAACTTAGTATCTATCTATTGTCCCCAAATAGTTCAAAAGCATATATAATAATGATAGCTTAAGGGAATTGATGTTATTCTGATTGGAAAAAAAAAAAGTCTTGGTGGTGACCTAATTACATGTTGCAGAATTATGAAAGGATGTGAAAGTTTTGACTAAGAGAGCAGTTATCTTTGTTAGTTTTCAAGAGTTAGGAGAGTCTTAAATGCCTTCAAATCATTAGCTGTTGCATACCAGCATCTGGTTAATGCAAACTTCCAACTTGTAGTCCACTTGAATCTCTTGCCGACATCGGAAACTAAATCTGTGGGGAAAATGGACTTATAGAATTTGAATATCAAATATTCAAAGAATTTGGCTTGCCTTTTGATTCTCTGTGCATGTCACTGTGGCATAGATTACCATACTGAAGATAATTCATTGGTACTTAAACTCTTGAAAGTCACAGATTTCAGAGCATCATATAGGCATCCTTATTCCCCATTCAGAGGCATTTCAGTCACTGGCTATAAGCATTTCAGTGTGGCAGTTTTGCGAGTATGTATATTGGTGTCAGCCTATCTGCATTCCAAGCATAATTTTACCCATTACTACCTGTGTGACCTTGGCCAAGTTACATTCCTGAAAATAAGGTTAATAAAAATACTTACCTCAAGGGTTGTGCTGATTCAATGTGAATCATCCATGAAAAGGAACTAACACATTGTCTGGCAGAGATTGAATTTTGTTTTGCTTTGTTATCTATTATTATTAGGAGGACAATCAAGGGACAGGTATGGAGGTACGCCTCAGAATTTTAAAGTGGCTAAAAATGTCCATGGAGAGGAGCTAAAAACTGACTAGAAAATCATATGCCTGTAAGATCTACCTTGTCGCATACTAGTTTGGATGCAGGCTGTATTTCTGACATCATTACTAAAAGTAAAGAAATTTCGTAATTGAATAAAATATATTCCAAGTCTACCAAGTATGGTCAAGTAATTTTTTGTGCATATATATAAACACACACACACACACACACATACACACTAATATATATATTGATATGATTTCCACCCAAATCTCATCTTCAATTGTAACTCTCACAATTCCCATGTATCATGGGAGAAACCCAGTGGGATGTGATTGAATTATGGGGGTAGGTTTTTCTTGTGCTATTCTCATATCATGTGAATGAGTCTCATGTAATCTGATGGTTTTAAAAATGGGAGTTTCCTTGCACAAACTCTCTCTTTGCACCATCAATGTAAGATATGACTTACTCTTCCTTGCCTTCTGCCATGATCGTGAGGCCTCCCCAGCTATGTGCAAGTCAATTAAAACTCATTTTCTTCCCAGTCTTTGGTATATCTTTATCAGCAGTGTGAAAATGGACTAATACATATATATATTATCTCAAGAGAAAAATACTCACATACTTCACATAAATCAGAATTATTGATTTGACTGTAAAGTCTTACTGAAGAAATATTTATCAGTAGTATTTCTTCTAGTTTCATATTATACTTCCTCCCTCTCTTACTCAGAGATTGAGCAGAAAAAAGAGTTGCTAAACAAGAATCCTAAATGTAATGATTATGAGCATACCCAGGGGGACTTTGCAAGAGAGCCAAATATTTTTTTAAAAGCCCTTTTTGGGCCCTTATTCAGATGAAAAATGAACAGTAGATGAGCTATTGAAAGAGCTGATTATTTGTTCAAAATGGAAAGAGAAGGAAAGAAAGAAGAAAGAGAAAGGAAGGAAAGAAGAAAAAAAGAAAAAGAAAGAGAAAGAAAGAAGAAAAAAAGAAAAAAAGAAAGAAAGAAAGAGAAGAAAGAAAGAAAAAAAGAAAGAAAGAAAGAAAGAAAGAAAGAAGAAAGAAAGAAAGAAAGAAAAGAAAGAAAGAAAGAAAGAAACTAAGAATTTCTGGTTCTCACATAGAGATGGGAGGAAAAAAATGGAATGCTCACCAGAAGCTTCCTGGAAGATTTTTCCTTTCTGCCCAATCATAAAAGGAAGGAAGAAATAAAGAACAGCTGTGTGGCTAATAAAGTAAATGAGGATATTCAGCTTGGATCACTGTTTTCAAAAAGTACCTGTTGATATCCCTGTGGGTATCATGTAATGTTCTGATTTTCAGGTTTACAGGGGTGAGGAGAACACATTTAGTTAGTATTATGAAGTGAAATGCTACAATAATGGTCATGAACATTAGAAATGAAAAAGACCAATTGCTATCTACATCAATCCTGGAGAATCTGTGAAGGATTGCTCCCTTCTATATATTGTCTAGTGCTTTGTCCGGGCCAATTTCAAATAGCTTAAGCAATAAATTTCTGCCATTTCTTCTGGGAAACTATTCCACTACCTAATTAAATGTCTGAGATGACAACTTTTCCTGACATTCAAACTAATTTTGCCCGTGTTCAATTGCAACCTGCAATTTATATTTCTATAGCACATGCTTGTATAAGCCCAAGTAACTTCCCCGCTTCCTCAGTGCCTACAATTTTTAATACCTCCCCAAAATTTTGGTAGCCAATTGCAATAATTTTCTTTGTCAAAAATGATCATTTCAAGATAGATGATTATACGTATTTTATTATAGATAAAAAATGTAAGTTATTTCTAAAAGCAAACAGATGAGTTAGTGAGCAGAAAAACATGATGTTAACAAGACCGAAAGCCATTAAGGAAATTGAATCTCATAACACAAACAAACTGTAGACCTTTTTCATTCCTTCAGGCCTGGAAGGTCACTAAATAAAGCACTCCACTTTTCACAAGGTGAAACAATCTCCTTTTGACCTTCTCTGTTATTACTCAGTATACATGCATGTGCTCTGTGTTTCTAACAACTGGGACAGGCAGGAGGAGCAACCTAAACATAAACCAGGGATGTAGAGTTGCCCAGCTTCTTCTATGTATCACCCACATGAGCTCTTTCCACCTCTCAAGAGTTGACAAGAACCTAGCAAACGCAACCTACAGAATTTTGTTTAGGTTTAAAAAGAATCCATTCCTAGGCAGAAAATATGCCTTGGCATTGTCAATTGCTACAATAAAGAGATGGAAATTTAGAATTTCAAATATTGTTTATAAATGTGGAAAAGATGTATTGATGTTGTTTAGTTTTGATTTGTTATTTTCAAAATAAACCAGTTGCGATATGATTCATGCACAAGTTAGATTTTGGGGATGAGTCAGAGATTATGCAGTCCTTAAGTGGAATATTTTGGGTAATTTTTAAGCAAATAGGATAATTTCAGAGAAAATATATGCAGACTTTAGAGTGTTTGGCAGAAAGTGGGCAGATAGATTTCTTACCATTATGGAAAATTGCCTGGTAGGCAAGACTCATATTAAAGTTAGAATATATAAAACTTCAAAGTGGTAATTTTGTTAAACTCTCAAAGTATAACAGAGTAGTCAAAGTGATTCTAAATCTTAATCTGGCTAAACACCCCACCAATATTTCGCTGATCTTTCTAAGACATGCCAGTGTTATAATGTTATTCTCCTGTTAGAAAGCTTCAGTTGTTTGAAAAGGGACACTATAATAGTTATTATCAATAACATTTCAGAAAATTATTTAAATCCTAATTAACAGTTACCTTAAGCAATGTTTATTTGTATTTATTGTCTTGCAAATATATGGTGCATAAAACAGTTAACTACATGTTCTACATAAAAAATCACAGTTCTTACCCTCTAAAACTTTAACATTCCACTGCAGATATAGCAAAGTTTGAAACTAAAATGGTTAATAAGAAAAACGGTAGTTAATCTAAGCTCTCTCTCTCTCTGTGTGTGTGTGTGTGTGTATATATATATATATATATATATATATATATATATATACATACCCCAACTCAACATTGCATGATTTTCACTAATTATTTCCAATTTTCAATAATATGAAAAATGAGAAAATACAAAACTCAAGAAAAAAATAGAGAAATGGGGAAATAATAAGGTAGGGTGATGAAAGTGGAAAAAAGAATACTGAATCTACAAAGAGTAAAAATATACAAATATTTTAGCTGACACATAGGAGCACAGAAGACAGTGATAGCAGTACTATCCAGGTTATTATAGAGCTACAAGGTAGTGAGGGAAAACAGATCAGAAAATACTGATAAGAGAAACTCAAAATGGGTTAGAAGTTGATCTCAAAGTTTTTAATCAGTTAGATATTGTCTGCAATATCTGTGATATAAAAGCACATTTTACTAACTGAACAGAGGGTTTCTCTCGTAAATTATTTGAGATAGAAACTCTTCCAAGATTTTTGGAGAGAGAAGGAAGCAGTTGTGTTTAAAATGTTGAAATTTTCTTCATCTAATATGAAGAGATATATGAGCATAAAAGAAACAGTGAAGCCTCCTATGATTTTAGGGAAGGTGACTTTGAGGAGATACCAGGTTGTCCATAGGACATTTGAATGTACTGAGTGTACTGCATAATGATTTCTGTTACACTATGCACAGAAACTTGAAATATTTAAGTAACATAAAAAATTCAATACAACACAGCTTAATTAAGTCTAAAGATGGAAAAGGGCAGAGCAGGCCGATATGATTAAGGAGGAATGCAAAGCATTGTATAAGCAATAAACAGATGGTTTTAAAAAATATATCTGCTAGGAAAATGGGAAGATCTATCAAAAGCAAAAAAAGTTAAGATAGACAACAAAAAGGATACATATGTATATACACATATTATTGAACATTAAACTGCTGAGAAATTTAAATATAAAACATTTTAAAAGTGTATTTGAAGGTAAATAATTGTACAAAAAACAAAGAAAAACAGAATTAAGTAGATATGAACAATTTTACATAGAGAAAACAATTCACTTTTTTTCAAACTTTAATTATATGAGTTTTAAGCTGGGGAGAATACATTAAAATTATCTCTTGTATTACATTCTAATCCCTATAATGTCAAACTGTAAGTATAATGTACATTTATAAGAACAAGCAAGGAATCCTCTTCAATGATAAAATCTTTATCACACTTGCATGTTTATAGGGAAATTTTTTCTGTACCCAGAGTTAGTTGAGGGTATAAAGATAGTGTATAAAAGTAATTACAGCTATGATTCATTAATTACATTTAATTTTAAAGATAAAAGACATAATCATAGGCAAGATTAGCTATTTGCAGGTGGAAAATGTTAAAGGTAAAACTTTTGTAGTTTTTGTGCTGCTTCCATATCCATGAAACATTGTTGGCTTTCCCTCTTGTCCTTTCCTTTGTTAGTCAGGCGTATCTTGTTTTATTGTGCTTTACTTTATCAAGCTTCATATATATTGAGTTTTATACAAATTGATGGTTTGTGGCAATCTTGCATCAAGCAAGTCTATCAGCACCATTTTTTTTCTAACAGCACTTGCTCACTTCATTTCTCTGTATCGTATTTTGATAATTCTCAAAACATTTCAAACTTTTTCATTATTATTACATCTATTATGATGATCTGTGATCAGTGATCATTGATATTGCCATTGTAATTGTTTGGAAGTGCCACAAGCCACTTAAATAAATAGTGTATGTGTTCTGACTGTTCTACCAACTTACTGGCCATTCCCTTGTCTTCCTCTCTCTGTTAGAGCTTCCCTATTCCCTGAGAAACAAAAATATTGTAATGAGGCCAATTAATAACAATCCAATGGCTTCTAAGTGTTAAGCAAAAAGAAGAGTGGTATATCTCTCAATTTAAATCAAAACCTGGAAATAATTAAACTTAGGAGGCCTTGTCAAATGTCTAGACTTGTAGCAAAATTGTAAGCCAAGTTGGGAATGCAAACAAAAAGTTCTTGAAGAAGATTGAAAGTGCTACTCCACGGAACACAGGAATGATAAGAAAACAAACAAACAAAACCTTAGTATTGACATGAAGGAAGTTTGAGTGGTCAGGGTAGAGGATCAAAGGAGCCACAGTATTTCTTTAGACCAAAGCCTAATCAAGAGCAAGACTCTAACTCTGTTTATTTCTATGAAGACTGAGAAAGTGTGGAGAAGAAAAGTTGGAAGATAGCAGAAAGAAATCGTCTCCATAATATAAAAGCACAAGGAAAAGAAATAAGTTCTGATGTAGAAGCTGCAACAAGTTACTGAGACAATCTATCTAAAATAAATAAGATGGCTGTAGTAAACAACAAGTTTTCAATGTGGACCTTGTATTGGAAGAAGATGCCATCTAGGACTTTCAGAGCTAGAGAAAAGCAGTCAATGCCTAGCTTCAAAGTTTCAAAGGACAAGCTGACTCTCTTCTTAGAGGCTAGTGCATCTGGTGACTTTAAGTTAAAGCCAATGCTTATTCAACATTCTGAAAATCCTGGAGCACTTAAAAATTATTCTAAATCTACTCTGCCTGTACCCTATAAGTGGAATAATAAAGCCTGGATGATAGTACATCTGTTTATAGCATGGTTTACTGAATATTTTAAACCTACTGTTGAGACCTATTGCTAAGAAAAAATAGATTCATTTCAAAACATTACTGCTTACCTACAATGCACTTGGTCACTCAAGGTATCTTGAATATGTCTCAGCAAAAAGGAAATAAACTAATGATATGCACCACAACTTGGATGAATATAAAGTCATTATTCTGAGAATAAAAGTTAGTTTCAAAAGGTTGTATAGCATAGGATTCTATGCGCATATGACTGTGAAAATGCAAAACTACTATAATTTAAAACATATCATTAATTAGAGATGGGTGAAGAATATGATAATAAAGAGATAGAACTGGAAATTTTGGACACTGCTGGAACTTTTATTTATCCTGATTATGGTGATAGTGATTGCATGAATCTACACATATGTTAAAATTCATATAATGGTAGACAAATAATGTACTGTATGAAAATTTAAAAAGTAAAAGAATAGTAGAATGAGGTGAGGGGGGCTGGAGGAAACTCTTATTAGTGAAGGCCGGCTGTGTGTCTGACATAAAATGAAGTACTTTAATGCACACAAAAAATCCGAACTTAATGGAACAATTCTTAATTGTGTATTATCAGCTTTCTGGTTAATATCTTTTAGCTTAAGATATAGTGGGAATTTAATGATCATAATCATAACGTTTTCAATTTAAACCAATGTTTTCTTCTTCTAACATAATTAGGGGCAATTGTTTTCAAGAAGGTATCATTGTTTCTGATAAAATATTACATTTTAAAAAGACATCTTAATTGATTTTTCTTGCATTGATATTTAAAATGAGAAATTTTGAAGGGTGAGAACTTAGTATAATTTTGTACTCTTATAGCTTTAACATTCCATTATTTTAATGATTGTATTTGAAATAATAGAAGTTGGTATTTCCAAAAAGCAAATGAACATATATCTATCATATATAGAATAAGTTTTGTTTTCACAGAAATAAATATATCAACTATTATGTAACTTAAATTAACATCTTCTTTTACAAAAAAAATAAGCTATGCTTCCTTTAGAAATATTTATCTAAGGCTTTTAATTTTTATTTGATTGGTCATTAATACTTTTCTACATACTACATAGAATGCCATCAGTCTTTTGAAGTATAATCTTCAGGAAAAAAACTCTGCTGAAAATGTAAAATAAACATATTATTTATTTAGTTAATGTAGAAACCTTTGAGATAATAAGGATGGTTCAACAAGCATATTGGAAAACAGGGATTACATACTTCACCAGGAAAGGGAATCTGAAATGTTTGCTGAGTTAGAAACAAAACAGGTAAATGTCTACAGGGCAATAAAACATTACCTTTGTCATTATCTTTTCTACCAGACAGAAATTTGTAAGTGAACAGGTAACTTCATATGGTTTGGGTTCTAATTAAATATTAAATTACTAAGTAAAACACAAGTACATTATCCTAAATAATAAATACTACAGCTATGTACTGGCACTGAAAGTAGTTTATGCTCCATCTTTCCCTAAAACAAAAATACTTGAGCATCAACACTGAAACTTGAAAGAAAAATAAATGTTGAATACAAACACAGATTTTCACATATCTTACAAATAATTTCTTTCTTCTCCTCTTCCCTGACTCATGAACAAAATAAAATGTGAATATTATCAAATGTAGACATCTAAAACCAGATCACCCTAGATGTTTGAATAATTTTTAAATGTTTTCTCTTTCAAAACATTTCTTTTTATTCTTTGTCAATGTTGACTTCACACTTTTCTTAAATCTTTTTCAGCAATATTTTAACAGGATCCGTTCAGTTCTGTTTCCATCCTCCTTTGAACTCCTGTCTTTGATATTGCATATTACGAGTATTTCTATATATGAAACTGTAACACTGGCATTTACAAAACATGGCAAAGTTTATGGCCTTTGGAAGAAAATAGGGCAATTAGACATATTCAGCTGTTCAACTTTGTGACCTTATCAGCCAGATTTTCTTTATTCTTTCCCTGTTTTACAAGTAAGTGTTCATTCACTATCAATACGATTACCACTGTTTTCAACTATTGAATTGACCTTTGGTTTTGTAAACATCGGCATATCAACCATTAAAGTACAATGAAAATCTGTAACTGCAATTTATCATAAAATTTCCAGAGACAGTCTGCAGAGTAACACACTATTAATCACAATCACAGTCAGAGTTCTCCATGGCATTATGTCTGCTGATAGTGGGGAGGCATTCAAACTTTTTTAGCTCAAAGGTAAAATAATTCAAAGTTCTATTTTCTAGGACCAGAAATAAAACCTGTAGTTATCACAAGAAGGAAGTGAAGGTAAATATGTGCTTCATACTGAGAAACTGAGAAAACAATATAAATTTTTATTTATCATAGTTAAAGGTAAGGAACTGTATATTTCTAATTTGTTAATACGTATCTCCTATCATGGTCAGTTCTTTGGTGACTTTAACTTCAAATAATCAAAGACCCAAATAAGTACTCACCACAAATACCAGTAATTTGATCCAATTAGAAAGAATTGGTTTTTCTCCATGTTTTATTTTTTATCTCTTTCAGATCCCTTCATTCAATGCCAGAAGTAATTTTTTTCCAATTGCCCACCTCTGTCATATCTGGCTTAGACAAACATGTATAAGAAGAACATGTTAATTAATTTACAGTATAATATTATTAATAATTTTCATCATGGGTAGCAGTGTAAAGACCATATATATTTATGTGCCCAGAATCTAGAGAAAATACCTGATTATAAGTAGTCAGCAAAAATTTAATTTAAAGTATATTTAATGTATAAGCATTAGTAAATCAACCATTAAGTGCATTACTAGTCTTTAAGACTAGTTCGTGGTGTTGTCTTGACTCCTATTTGCAAATATTCTTCCAATTTCTGGAAACGACATGAGAAGATAAATTGTTCTTGTCTCTTCATTACTCCTATATATCTTGTTTCCAATGCCTTCTCTTCCATCCCACTCATTTACTCCTGCAAAAACCACATGAAAAGTGCAATTAATTTATGAATCTTTTAAAAAATAATTGCTATATACACTATGTGGTAGCCATTGAACTAGACCTTTAATTCATTGTCTCAGTTAACATGCACAGTATATTTTTAAGATATCATTATTCTAACCTTTATAGACAAGTAAAACAATTTTCAGCACAGACTGGTTTAGTGCTTAAAGTTTTAAACTTGAATGTGCCAGTTTCCAAAATTAGAGAATTTTATAGAATATTGTGTTTATTTCTTGTTAATATGGGGCATTTTAAAGTTTTGTGGTATTTGGCTTCTGAAATATCAAGAAGGGCTCCCATTGGAAATGGGAGTGTATAAAACAAGGCTTTATAAAAAATAAACACAATATCTGTTTGTTCACTGAGCCACTATGACTGTGTTATGTTCATCTCTGTTTAAAAATACATTTAGGTAAATATTGAGAAATTAGCATTCTGAGGCAGTTCTAATATGTATTTTACCTGAGGATAAGGTAGTAAATATAGTTTTTATGGAAATGTTCATTAGAGAATGTGAATGACAAGACAATATGGAACATGATAATGGATAGTATTTTGTTTCTAAAGTATATTTCATCACAACATTTCTAAACATGTGTGTGCACGTGTGTGCATGCACACACACACACACACACACACACAGCAATAAGACACCCTAGAAATTCCCAAATGGGCATACAGGAATTATGTGTCTTTCTCTGCTTATTTAGAAAAAACTATAAAAAATTTAAGTGGTGTGGCTGTGACTGATTGGGAATAAATGTAAAATAACACTGATTTCAGGCCCACTTTTCTGACCAAACAACAAAGAAAGGTCTTCATGTCTATGCCTTTTCACTTCTAATGTTATCCCACATGGGGCTCTGTAAAGATAGTCATAAAGGCCCTCTATCTAGTCTCTCCAAAATTCAATGAATCTTCCACATCAATAACAGAGTATTATCAATAACAGAGTATTATCATGAATAATCACAACTCTGATAACTTTGATAACTGTGTTATCAAAACTTCCTAGAGTATTATGATAATTGTGTTTCTTGTGCTCACAATCCTTGGTTGGACGATTCTTGCTGACTAAATGAAATCTTGTTTTCATAGTTTTTTGACCTTGAAGAGATCTTAGAGTTGATACTGTGCATCCCTCTCATTTGCCAGGTAGAAAAACCAAAGAGGGAGGGGAAACTATTTATGTGAGGGGTTCATTTTTTAAAAACTTTTTCAGCATAGTACATGGAATTTAATGGTGTCTCATCACTCAAAACACAAATCACTCATTCTTACATATTCAAAGCCCTTTGTAATATAAGTCAAACCCACTTTCCCAGTTTTATCTATCAATATTTCCCTGGATTACAACCATTTAAGTTTGTACATGGAATTATCTTGCATAAATGTCTTTTCTTACATATTTCCTACTTTATATCCAGTCATTTAGTGTAAGACTATTATCCCATCTTTCAAATTTCAGATTAAACATTATTTTGATAATCTCATTTGGAAGACTGTCTTTTATTTATTCATGCTTATGGCAATTTTCAGCCTCTTAAAGCATAGACCCCATTGTGTCTTGTGTTCACATTCTATCTATTCTGTCTAAGTTTTTAAACACAGATTCTGATCCGTGGACACCTATGCCTTCTTTACAACATCTAACATAGCACATTGCATGTAATAGGTGCAAAATAAATATTTGTAGCATGAATAAATACAGAAGTGAATTAATTACCAGAAATTATCAGGGGTTCTTTTCACTTATTTTATGTGATGCCAAAACATCGAGATATTCATAACATCTGTATGGTTGGCATCAAATAGTAAAACATATGCATGATTAACAGAATTTCCTTAATTTTCATCTGGATGCTTTGGCATTGGTAAAACAGCTCTACTCTCTCAAAACCATACTATTTCTTTGGTATAGGTATAGTATTTTTTCTTTGATTGAATAAAGAGCTTCAATTAAGAAAATTAAATAAAACCTATTTTAAGGCACATCTATTCAATAAAAAAACAATAGAAGTCAATTTTTTTGCAAATTGCATCAGTCAAATCTAAGTAATGAATATAGTTTTGTGTGTATGTCCATGTGCAAATATTCTCTTCCTATTGATTGAAACTTTTGGCACTCATTTCTATGAAGCACTATGCACATTTTGTGATATTTTCTTTTATTGCAATGCTCAGATGGATTATGCATCAGCCATCGACAATCTGTTTATGAAAGAGGAAACACTATGGGAATTGTCAGTAAGATCGTCTTCATATCAGTGCATACTAATGAACATTTGCTTTTCAATAAAACTGCTGGGCTCTGCAAAAGTAGATACTTGATAATAGATTTATTTTTTGCTTTAAAAAGAATTTGTATTTACAGAAAATGGTAGAAGGACTAGATAATTATATTTTATACTACTCCGGATAAATATTTAGAGCAAAAAAGCACATAAAAGTAAAAGAAAGAATGCGCATCAAAAATATACCTTAATATTACATAAAATATTATGATATATTGGAAAAGTAAAATGTTAACAACTTTTCATGTTGCAGAACATAAAATTCTTTAGTAACTATTTTTATTCAAAACTGTATTTTTCTTTATGATTACTTAAACTTACAAGTTGCTATACTTTGGTTAAAGTGTATTTCTAATCTATAATTCTGTGTGAAAATTTACAAGATGTGCTTACAATGCTGAAAGTATAACAAGTATTTATCATTGATTTCTACTTTGGCTCATATTAATGAGGGAGACTTTAAATCAAAGCTACATACAGTGCTTGAAATCTGTATCATAAGGGGAAATAAGAGTGTGTGTGTGTGTGCATATGCATAAAATTTGTTTGTTCATTTCTTCTCAAACCTCCTTTGTAAGTGCTGACTATTGGTGCAACTTGGAGTTAAACTATAACAAGGTCTGTGGGGACATATAATTTGTGTTTGTTTTGACAAGTCAAATACTGACAGATTACATATAATTACATATAATGCAGAATGAAATGGTGACCAAGTTGTACATCTAGTTCCCATCTTTGGTCACTTTGGAGTTATATAGGCATAAATGTCTCATAGACCTTCTAACATGGTTGCTACATAGTCTAAAACATAAAAATAAAATAATATAGTTCCCCCAAAAGTATAACTTTCTTGTTGCTCTGATTTGTTAAGTCTTCCCCAATGATCAAAACCAGTATCAACACATTCTCTTTTTTTTCTAAGTAGAATTGAATTCATAGATTTTTTTCTGTTGCGGATTTAAAACAATGACTGATTTTTTAAAATAAAACTTGATTGTTTTTGAATCACTGTTGTTGAGTGTGTGTCTGGTTTCTGGATTTTTGTAACCCTCTTGTATTTATACCCAAGAGTGAAACTAGTGCTTTAAGCATGAAAGCTGTATTACAAAAGAAAATGATTTATTGTTTACCTTTTTTAAAAAATCTGAACTTCTGACTTTTTAACTTTTCTAAAATTTTAAACCTCAACTTCAACATCAGTTTGAGTCTGACTTTGGATATTGGTTTTGCTAATCTTACATTTCCTGATCTTAGACTGTTTTGGGGGCATGGTATTCTGTCTTTCTTGTATCTTACACCACAGTTCTCAACCTTATCAGTTTTTATCCTAGGTTCTGTCGTTTTTTAAGACCTACAGCTCGTATACCTACTGATATTAGGTGAAAATGCATTTTGTTCTCATGTACCTTTTCTAAATAAGCCACAGGATAACACTGATTACTTATGTGAATTTTTACTATCAAATTTTTAGATAAACAAACTTAATAGAATCCCATTCCCACTTCTACAATTGATTCCTATTTATGTGCTTAGTGTAACATGAGACAATTTTTTTAAACTTAAACACCCAATTTTTCTGCAACTGACCACAGCATGTTTCCTTTTTTAACACGGTAAAATAATCAACACAGTCAAGCTAATTAACATGTCCATCATTTCACATAGTTATCTGCGTGTGTGTGTGTGTGTGTGTGTGTGTGTGTGTGTGTGTTTGTATACGCACGCACATGAGCAGACATGCTGAGGACACTTATTGATACATATAGAAGCATGCAATACATTAGATCTCCAGGACTTACTCATGTTGAAAAACTGAAACTTTGTACCCTTTGACTAACACTTTCTTCTTTTATTTCTTCTATTTTTTTTCCTATGGGGGAAAAATAATCTATTTAAATTCTGTAAAAAAAAGTTTATTTAATATTTTTTGTTTGTTTCTTCTAAAGAATACATATGAAAAAATAATTTAATGTTTATTTAAATTAATTGTTACAATTTTATACAACCATGTAACTACTACTCAGAATAAGATTACCCCCAAAAAGTTCTCACATTCCTCCTTCTAGTCATTATTCCCAACTCTACTGAAGGCAATTATTTTCTAATTTCTGTCACCATAGTTTTGTCTGTGCATGATCTTCATATAAAAGAATCATACGGTATAAATTTCTTTGTGTTTAACATCTTTTACTGTGGTTAAAATAAATGAGATCTACTTTCTGAATAAATTTTAAGTGTATAATGCAGAATTGTTAACTATATGCATTGTTGTACAGCACGTGATGAAAACTTCTTTATTGTGCATATTCCCATGGAACAGAAACTCCACATTTCTACTTTCCCTCACCTCCCAGTCCCTGGCAATCACTTTTCTGTTTTCTGTTTCTATTAGTTTGGCTACATTAGAAACCTCATATTGGTGGAATGATGCAGAGTTTGTCTTTCTGTGATTGGGTTATTTCACTTTCCATGATGTCTTACAAGTTCATTCATGTTGCTGAGTATGGTAGACTTTCCTTCTATCTTAAGGCTGAATAATATTTCATTGTATTTTTCTTTATAGATTCATCTAGAGATTAACATGTAGGTTATTTCTACCTCTTGGCTATTAAGAATAATGCCGCAATAAACATGGGAGTGCAAATACTTAAGATTCTGTTTCAATACTTTTGTATAAAGTGGGATTGTTGGATCATATGATAGTTCTAGTTTTAATTTTTTGAGGAAACTTTATACTGTTTTCTATAGCAGTTTTACCATTTTCATTCCTGGCAACAGTGTAAAATGATTTTGAATTATTCATATCCTCACCAAGGCATGTTATTTTCTGGTTTTGTTTGTTCATAATGGTCATCCTAACAGGTATGAGGTGATAACTTTTTTGTGGTTTTAATATGTATTTACTTTATGCCTAGAGGTGTTGAATATCTTTTCATGTATCTATTGGTCATTTGTATGTCTTCTTTGGAGAAATATCTATTCGAGGCCTTTGCCCATTTTTAATCAGGTTATTGGTTTCTTTGCTATTGAGTTGTAGAAATTAATTATATGTTTTAGATATTAACCTTCATCAGATGTCTTGTTTGCAAATATTTTCTCTCATTCTGTAGGCTACCTTTACAGTCTGTTACTTGTTTCCTTTACTGTGCTGAAACATTTTAGTTGATATAGTCCCACTTTTCTAATTTTGCTTTTGTTGGTTGTGCTTTTTATGTAACATCCAAGAAACTGCCAAAACCAATGCCATGAAACTTTCTCTCTATGCTTTCATGTAGATTTATAGTTTCAGGTCTTATGTTTAAATCTTTAGTAAATTTTAGGTTGATTTTTTGTATGGTGTAAGATATGGACCAATTTTATATTTTGCAGGCAGATATCCAGTTTATTCAACATTTGTAGAAGAGACAATTCTTTCCACACTGCTTAAATTGGCACCACTGTTGATGGTCACCTGACTGTGTGTTAATGATTTTATTTCTGGGTTTTCTATTCAGTTCTGCTGGGCTGTATGTCTCTCTTTATGCCAGTATTGTTTTTCTTTCTGAAAAATATTTTGGCTGTGCTGGATTCTTTAAGATTTTCTGTAAATTAAATTTTTTTTCACTTCTACAAAAAAATCAAAATTGTAATAGAGATTTTATTGACTCTTTAGATTGCTTTGAGTAGTGTGAACATTTTAACAGCAATACAACTTTCAATTAATAAACATGGGATGACTTTCCATTTATTTGTGTCTTTAATTTCTTTCAGTAATGTTTTAAAGTTTTTAGTATTTTTTTTGCCTTCTTGGATAAGTTTATTTTTAAGTATTGTATTATTTTTATGTTATTGTGAGATTTTCTTAATTTCCCCTTCAGATTGTTCATTATTAGTGTATAGAAACACAACTGATTTTGACTAATTTTGTATCCTGCAATATTCTAAAATTTTTTTATTAGTTCTAATAGTTTTTGGTGGACTATTTAGCATTTTCTACGTATAAGAGGATATCCTCTGTGAACAGAAATAATTTTAGCTCACAAAGCCTCATTGACAATGCACTTGGTCACCCAAAAGCTCTGATGGAGATGTACAAGGAGATTAAATGTTATTTTTATGTCTTCTAAGACAATATCCATTGTGCTGCCTTGGACGAAGGAATAATTTTGATTTTTAAGTCTTATTATTTTATTTAAGAAATAAGGCTATAGCTGCCACTGATTGTGATTCTTCTGATGGATCTTGGCAAAGTACACAAAAACCTCCTAGAAAAAAAAATCACCATTTTAGATGCCATTAAGAAGATTTGTGGTTCATGGGAGGAAGTCAAAATATCAACATTGACAAGAATTTGTAAGAGTTAAATTCAACATAACCCTTCCAAACTTTACTATGAGAGTTAGAAAACTTTAGTGAAAAAAGTCACTAGAGATGTTGTGGAAATAGAAAGAGGAATAGAATTAGAAGTGGAGCTTGAATATGTGACTGAATGTGGAAATCTCATAATAAAACTTGATTGGATAAAACCTGGATAAAAAGATAAAACCTGGATAAAACCTGTTTATTTTCTTTTTTATTATGCTTTAAGTTCTGGGGTACATGTACAGAACATGCAGGTTTGTTACAAAGGTATACACATTCCATGGTGGTTTGTTGCACCCATCAACCCATCACCTACATTAGATATTTCTCCTAGTGCTATCCCTCCCCTAATCCTCCACCCTCCAACAGGCCCCAGTGTCTGATGTTCCCCTCCCTGTGTCCATTTGTTCTCATTTTTCAACTCCCACTTATAAATGAGAACATGTGTTGTTAGGTTTTCTGTTCCTGTTTTACTTTGCTGAGAATAATGGTTTCCAGCTTCATCCATGTCCCTGCAAAGGTCATGAACTCATCCTTTTTAATGGCTGCATAGTATTCCATGGTGTGTATGTGCCACATTTTCTTTATCCAGTCTATCATCGATGAGCATTTGGGTTGGTTCCAAGTCTTTGCTATTGTAATCAGTGCCTCAATAAACATATGTGTGCATGTGTGTTTATAGTAGAATAATTTATAATCCTTTGGGTATATACCCAGTAATGGGATTCCTGGGTCAAATGGTATTTCTAGTTCTAGATCTTTGAGGAATTGCCACACTGTCTTTCACAATTGAAAGACAGTTGAACTAATTTACACTCCCACCAACAGTGTAAAAGCGTTCCTAGTTCTTTACATTCTCTCCAGCGTCTGTTGTTTCCTGACATTTTAATGATCACCATTCTAACTGGCATGAAATGATATTTCATTGTGGTTTTGATTTGCGTTTCTCTAATTACCAGTGCTGATGAGCATTTTTTCATGTTTGTTGGCTGCATAAATGTCTTCCTTTGAGAAGTTTTTGTTCATATCCTTCACCTACTTTTTGATTTTTTTTTTTTTTTGGTAAATTTGAGTTCTTTGTAGATTCTAGATGTTAGCCCTTTCTCAGAAGGATAGATTGCAAAAATTTTCTCCCATTCTGTATGTTGCCTGTTCACTCTCATAATAGTTTCTTTTGCTATGTAGAAACTCTTTCGTTTAATTAGATCCCATTTGTCTATTTTGGCTTTTGTTGCCATCACTTTTGGTGTTTTAGTCATGAAATCTTTGCGCATTCCTATATACTGAATGATACTGCCTAGGTTTTCTTCTAGGGTTTTTATGGTTTGAGGTCTTACATTTAAGTATTCAATTCATCTTAAGTTAATTTTTATATAAGGTGTAAGAAAGGAATCGAATTTCAGCTTTCTGCATATGACTAGCCAGTTTTCCCAACACCATTTCTTAAATAGGAAATCTTTTCCCTACTGCTTGTTTTTTTCAGGTTTGTCAAAGATCAGATGGTTGTAGATGTGCAGTGTTATTTCTGAGGCCTCTCTTCTGTTCCACTGGTTATATGTTTGTTTTGATACCAGTATCATGCTATTTTTGGTAGTGTAATCTTGTAGTATAGTTTGAAGTCAGGTAGTGTGATGCACCCAGTTTTGTTCTTTTTGTTTAGGATTGTCCTTGAAGAGGTCATTCACATCTCTTGTCAGTTATATTCCTAGGTATTTTATTCTCCTTGTAGCAGTTGTGAATGGGAGTTCCCTCATGATTTGGCTCTCTGTCTGTTACTGTTGTATAGAAATGCTTGTGATTTTTGCACATTGATTTTGTATCCTGAGACTGCTGAATTTGCTTATCAGCTTAGGAAGATTTTGGGCTGAGATGATGGGATTTTCTAAAAGTACAATCAGGTCATCTGCAAACAGAGACAATTTGACTTCCTCTCTTCCTAATTGAATACCCTTTATTTCTTTCTCTTGCCTGATTGCCCTGGCCAGAACTTCCATACTATGTTGAATAGGAGTAGAGAGAGAGGGCATCCTTGTCCATTGCCAGTTTTCAAAGGGAATGCTTCCAGTCTTTACCCATTCCATATAATATTGACTGTCGGTTTGTCATAAATAGCTCTTATTATTTTGAGATGCATTCCATCAATACCTAGTTTATTGAGAGTTTTTAGTATGAAAGGCTGTTAAATTTTGTCAAAGGCCTCTTATGCACCTGTTGAGGTAATCATGTGGTTTTTGTCATTGCTTCTGATTATCTGATGGATTACGTTTATTGATTTGCATATGTTGAACCAGCCTTGCATCCCAGGGATGAAGCTGACTTGATCATGGTGGATAAACTTTTTGATGTGCTGCTGGATTCAATTTGCCAGTATTTTATTGAGGATTTTTGCATTGATGTTCATCAGGGATATTCACCTAAAATTTCCTTCCTTGTGTGTGTGTGTGTGTGTGTGTGTGTGTGTGTGTGTGTGTCTGCCAGGTTTTGTTATCAGGATGATGCTGGCCTCATAAAACAAGTTGGGGAGGATTCCCTCTTTTTCTTTTGTTGGACTATTTTCAGAAGGAATGGTACCAGCTCCTCTTTGTACCGCTGGTAGAATTTGGCTGTGAATCCACCTAGTCCTGGACTTTTTTTGATTGGTAGGCTATTAATTACTGCCTCAATTTCAGGAATTGTTATTGATCTGTTCAGGGATTTGACTTCTTCCTCGTTTGATCTTAGGAGAGTATGTGTCCAATAATTCATCCATTTCTTCCAGATTTTCTAGTTTATTTGCATAGAGGTGTTTGTAGTATTCTCTGATGGTAGTTTGTGTTTCTGTGGGTTCAGTGGTGATAGCCCCTTTATCATTTTTATTGTGTCTATTTGATTCTTCTCTCTTTTCTATTAGTCTGGCTAGCAGTCTATCTATTTTGTTGATCCTTTCTAAAAAGCAGCTCCTGGATTTATTGAATTATTTGAAGGGTTTTCTGTGTCTGTCTCCCTCAGTTCTGCTCTGATATTAGTTATTTCTTGTCTTCTGCTAGCTTTTGAATTTGTTTGCCCTTGCTTGTTTAGTTCTTTTAATTGTGATGTTAGAATGTTAATTTTAGATCTTTCCTGCTTTCTCTTATGGAAATTTAGTGCTATAAATTTCCCCCTACACATTGCTTTAAATGTGTCTTAGAGATTCTGCTACATTGTGTTTTTGTTCTCGTTGTTTTCAAAGAACATCTTTACTCTGCCTTAATTTTGTTATTTACCCTGTAGTGATTCAGGAGCAGGTTGTTCAGTTTCCATTTGGTTGTGTGGTTTTGAGTGAGTTTCTTAATCCTGAGTTCAAATTTTATTGCACTGTGGTCTGAGAGACTGTTTGTTATCATTTCCATTCTTTTGCATTTCCTGAGGAGTGTTTTCCTTCCAATTATATGGTCAATTTTAGAATAAATGTAATGTGGTGCTGAGAAGAATGTACATTCTGTTGATTTGAGGTGGAGAGTTCTGTAGATGTCTAATAGGTCCACTTGTTCCAGAGCTGAATTCAAGTCCTGGATATCCTTGTTAGTTTTCTGTCTTGTTGATCAGTCTAATATTGACAGTGGGGTGTTAAAGTCTCCCATTATTATTGTGTGGAAGTCTAAGTCTCTTTGTAGGTCTTTAAGAACTTGCTTTATGAATCTGGGTGCTCCTGCATTTGGTGCATATATATTTAGGATAGTTAGCTCTTCTTGTTGCATTGATCCCTTTACCATTATGTAATGCCCTTCTTTGTCTCTTTTGATCTTTGTTGGTTTAAAGTCTCTTTTATCAGAGACTAGGATTGCAATCCCTGCTTTTTTTTTTCTCTCTTTTGCTTTCCATTTGCCTGAAAACATTCCTCCATACCTTTATTTTGAGTCTATATGTGTATTTGCATGTGAGATGGGTCTCCTGAATACAGCACACCAATGTTTCTTGGCTGTTTATCCAATTTGCCAGCCTGTGTTTTTTAATTGGGGCATTTAGCTCATTTATGTTTAATATTGTTATTTGTGAATTTGATTCTGCCATTATGATGCTAGTTGGTTAGTTTGCATGTTAGTTGATGTAGTTTCTTCATAGCACTGGTTGATGATCTATACAATTTGGTGTGTTTTGGCAGTGGCTGGTAACAGTTGTTCCTTTCCAAGCTTAGTGCTTCCTCCCAGAGCTCTTGTAAGGCAGGCCTGGTGGTGAGAAAATCTCTCAGCATTTGCTGGTCTTTAAAGGGTTTTATTTCTCCTTAGATAATGAAGCTTAGTTTGACTGGATATAAAATTCTGGGTTGAAACTTTTTTTTTTAAGAATGTTGAATATTGGCCCCCATTCTCTTCTGGCTTGTAGATTTTCTACCGAGAGATCCACTGTTTGATGGACTTCCCTTCGTGGGTAACCTGACCTTTCTCTTGGCTGCCCTTAACATTTTTTTCCTTAATTTCAAACTTGGGTTGAATCTGACAATTACGTATCTTGGGGTTGCTTTTCTTGAGGAGTATCTTTTTGGTGTTCTTTGTATTTCCTGAATTTGAATGTTGGCCTACCTTGCTAGGTTGGGGAAGTTGTCCTGGATAATATCTCAAAGAGTGTTTTTCTACTTGGTTCCATTCTCCCCATCACTTTCAGGTACACCAAACAAATATAGATTTGGTCTTTTCACATAGTCCCATAATTCTTGAAGGCTTTGTTCATTTCTTTTCACTCCTTTTTCTCTAATCTTTTCTTCTCACTTTATTTCATTGAGTTGATCTTCAATCTCTGATATCCTTTTTTCCACTTGATCAATTTGGCTATTGATACTTGTGTATGCTTCATGAAGTCCTCATGCTGTGTTTTTCAGCTTTGTCAGGTCATTTATGTTCTCTAAACCGGTTATTCTAGTTAGCAATTCATCTAACCTTTTTTTTAAGGTTCTTAGCTTCCTTGCATTGGGTTAGAACATGTTTCTTTAGCTTGGAGGAGTTTGTTTTTTCCCACCTTCTGAAGCCTACTTCTGTCAATTTGTCAGACTCACTCTCTGTCCAGTTATGTTCCCTTGCTGGTGAGGAGTTGTGATCCTTTGGAGGAGAAGCGATGTTCTGGTTTTTGGAGATTTCAGCCTTTTTGTGCTGGTTTCTCCTCATCTTCATGGATTTATCTACCTTTGGTCTTTAAAACTCTTTATGGATGAGGAAATAAAATTTCTTTTTAAAAAATCCATTGATTCACTGATGAACACTTAGGTTGATTTTATATCTTGGCTACTGTGAATACTGTTATAATAAACATGGTACTTCAGATCTCTCTTCTATATATTATTCAGTCATAAAAAGAATAAAATACTGTCACTTGAAGCATCACAGATAGAACTGGACGTCATTATGCTAAGTGAAATAAGCCAGACCCAGAAAGACAAAATATGACATGTTCTGATTCATGTGGGAGCTAAAAAAGTAGATCTCATTATGATAGAGCGTGGTGGTTATCAGAGGCTGGGAAGCGAACAGGGAAGTAAAGGATGATGAGAATTTGGTTAATGGATACAATATATAGAGTCCCAAGTAAAAAATAGAGTCACGTTCTAGTGTTTGATAGTGCAGTTGAGAAAATATAGTTAACAGTAATTTATTGTATATTTCAAAATAGCTAAAAAAGAAAAATTTTAATGTTTCTAACACAAAGAAAAGATAAATGCTTGAGGTGATAGATACCCTATTACCCTGATTTGTTCATTATATATCATGAACATGTATCAAAACTTCACATGAACCCCCAACTATGTACAATTATTATATATTAATAAATATTAAAAATTAACAAGAATTTTTTTGAGATGGAATTTACTCCTGGTAAAGATGTTATGAACATTGTTGAAATGAAACAAATCATTTAAAATATGACATAGACTTAGTTGATTCAACAGTGGCAGGGTTTGAGAGGATTGACTCCAATTTTAAAAGAAATGCTACTGTGGGTAAATGCTATCAAATGGCACTGCATGCTACAAAGAAATATTCTGTGAAAGAAACAGTCAGTTGATGAAGCAAACTTCATTATAATCTTATTTTAAGAAATTGCCACAGGCCTCCCCAGCCTTCAGCATCTACTACTCTGAGCAGTCCACAGTCAACATAATTAAGGTAATACCCTTCATGAACAAAAAGATTATGATTCACTGAATGTTAGGATTAATAGACTCTAGTATAGTGTAAAAAAATTTTATGCATAATGGGAAAACAAAAAATGTGACTTGCTTTATTGTAATACTTGCTTTATTGCAGTGGTATAGAGCTTAACTCACATTGTCTCTGAGATATGCCTATAGCATATATTCCACAAATACTAATTTCTATTTATTTATTTATACTTATTTTTATTTTTTTTTGGAGACAGAGTCTTACTCTGTCACCCAGGCTGGGGTGCAGTGGCATGATCTCAGCTCATGGCAATCTCGGTATCCAGGGTTCAAGTGATAATCTCATGCCTCAGTGTCCAAGGTAGCTAGAACTACAGGGGTGCACCACCATGCTCAGCTAATTTTTTGTAGAGATAGGAGTTTCACCATGTTACTGAAACTGGTCTTGAACTCCTGACCTCAGGCAATCTGGCTGCCTCACCCTCCCAAAGTTTCAGGACTACAGGTGTGAGCCACCAAACCCAGCCAATTTATTTATACTTCTTTATTCAATCTATAGGTTTACCTTTGGTATTAAATAATGTTTGTAACCATAAAACCATTTTAATTAATATGATGTCCACTTCTTCCTCAAACAGTTAATTCTTAATACCACATTATTAAGCAGAAAAATAATTGAATAGGTTTACTTTGCCTAATGGAACTGGAACTGGAATTTTAATTAAAGGAACATTAGTCAACTTACAGTCCAGAAGAAGCAAACAATCTTTTGTAAAGAAAAGAAAGAACTTTTCAATTTAGCTTGCTTTTACTTTCAAATTGACTCTATAATAATTTTTTCCATGTGCAATTTTGATGTCCTTCAAACAAATGAACAACTGATGAATTTTTTTCACAAAATAGGGAAATAAGTATTTACATTAATTAGGATTGTGCACAATAAGCAAGCAGGTGACTTCAGGATCTCAAGTGTTACATAAGGAATCCAGTTTAGAATTACAATATAATAGAATTCCTAACTATAACATTAATTTTAAAGTTAAACAGCAAGAAGAGATGACAGAGATTTTATTTTTTCCAAAAAGAGATTAATAGTGAAAGAAGGAGCCGCTATAAAAACTTGACTTTAAAATGTTTGAGGCCCATGTGAAATAAAGTAGACTTCATTGAGAACATGTTTTTGTGTTAATTATAATAATATTTGTCTACTTGACACACATCTATATAAAATTTTCCCACATCAAATAAATGCTAAGACGGACAGGATAGCAATATCCAAAGCAATAGCTGAACTCTAGAAAATATTTTGCTCCATGGAGTTAGATATATTTAGGTCAAGCACATAGTGTATTTAGCAATTAGTTCTAGAGTAGCAATTAGTTATTTTTTTAGGCTCTTCTGACAGTCAATTTTTACCAGAAGAAAGCATGTTGCTGTTCTCTGCTAGTTTATTGCAACTTGATTAATCATTTTTTTTCTAGAATGGAAATTACATTCAAGAAGATAAGCCATGCTGAATATACTGTTATGATATATTTTCCAGTGCACATTCCAACAATTTGCCATGAGATCCTAAAGAAGCACATTCCTGATTTGTGACAAGAATGTAAGTGAGCTTATCCTCTAAAGCAGTTGGGGGAAACTTTTCCTACTCTTTTGTCCTATACATGACTATGTGGTTGTATTTACCTAAACAATCTGTTATAGCTATGATCATTAAGCATTTTTTATTGAAAATGTTCTCTTAAAGATGATTAAAGTTTCTATAGTTCATAGGCTTATAATTTATATTTTAATTTTGAGGGACTACCAAGTGTCTTGGTTGCGCAAATAGATCTTTGTGAAACATGATAGTTTTCACTCTTTGGTCCAAGCTACAAAAAAACAAAACAAAACAAAACAAACCATTTTTTCTTCTTTTTTTAATGCATGAAAACAAATGCAACTCATCAAACTTCTGAACATGGCTCCTGAATGATAGTATTATGTTTTAGTTGGGTAGATTATTTTTAAAGGTAGCCATAGCAAAAATAAAACTTATTTATGTAGAAATAGCCTGATATGGCAAATATCTGACAATGCCTATCCTAAGTAAATTAATGATCTTTGTCAACTAGGTTTTCATTTGAGAAGTTTTCCAAAATTTATCTTATGAAGCAAAAAAATTCAAAGCTTCTAATTTTCAGCACCAAGTAAGGAAAGAAGAGAGTGTTAATTTCTCATTTATCAAATACCTAATAAAAGAAAATTGCATTTTAAGTTACTTTTACTTAGGGATTGCAAGAAAAGAAAGAAAAACTTTTTCTCACTAAAATTTTATTGTTTAGTAGGAAAGATAAGGCATATATAAGTGATTAAAGGAATAATTTAGGACAGAATATTACAAGTGCTATAAAAGATGTATATCATAACTAGGAAGAAGAGAGTACATTTGATAGAGGAAGAGGTTAGGAAAAACTCTCCAGTGGCGATTACACTTCAAGTGGGCCTTATAAGGAAGTAGAGTTTCCAAAAATAGCATTGTCTCTAAGTATCAGTCTTTAACAGTCAGGATTTTCTTTCTTCTTTTTTTAATAATAAAAACTCAACAAAAACTTAGAGACACCAAATAATTTATTTGCTTTTATGACCATAAAACTTATGACTATTAACTTAGCTTCAGACATTGTTGGAATTTAAGGGATCAAAAGATGACATTAGGCCATCTCATTTTTTTTTCCTTGCACTTCTTTATGTAACCATCATTTTTAGGCAAGTGACTTCCAGTAGCTTTAGATTTACATCATAACAGCTTTCTACCTCCAGAAGAAAGGGAGGATAAAACTTGCAGCAGTCTCAGTATAAGTAGCATAAGTAGCATGATGAAATTTCATTGGTCTGGATTAGATCATGTGCAAATAAATAAACAAATCACTGTGGCCAGAGGGGTGTAATGCTCTGATTAGCCACACTTGTGTTATATGCTAAACCTTGGGGTTGAAAGTAGAGGTGGAAATATTATCAATTAAGCCATATTGAAAATCTATTACTGGAAGAAAGAGGACTGAAAACATAGTAGAGAAGTAAACGTCCATACATAGCAGGACATTGGACAAGTTACATAACACTTCTGAAATTTAGTTTTCTTATCTGCAAAAGGAAATGATAAAATTAACTTCATAAAGTTATTATTAGAATGAAATTTGATGTTGTGTATAAAGTTTGTGGCACTTAGTATGTTGTGACAAATGTTAGTTCCCCCTTCAGCATTCTAGGATTTTGGTTTGGTCTAACATTAATGTGGGCAAATGCACACACAGAGACCCACACCTATACATACAAAAACATAACAATACACATAGAGATCTCTCTGGATGATGTGGTGGTACCTGGGGGTAGTGCTATAATAGATGGATGAGAAGTTTTATCTCAGGCAATTATATCAGCCATTTCTTTTATACTTAAATTGAGGCAAAACTGATAGTTTAATTCTCAAAAATTTCAGATTTAAAAACTGCTACTGGTTTAATATCAAAAAACTTACAAAACTGTTAGCAATTCTCAAGTTACTCTTAAAATTGAAATTGATTCCATAAAAATAGTTTCATCTGCTATGATTAGGGACAATACTATTTTAACCTATAATATAGGAACCATGGAAAGGCATATTAAGCCTGAGAATTTCTGTATATTAGGTGCTAAAAAGAGGACAATGCATACTGAATCTTCATTTAGGAGGGTATAATCAAAATTGAATGGATACTAGACAGAGTAGAAATATCTACTCCTGTTTCCCACTGGTATCAGTTGAGGTAAGACCAATGCATTTCTACATTTAATGTAGCAAGGCATGTAGTTAAGAAACTTATAAATGGAAAGTGACCTCACAAATTGCACTGAAACAACAGCAAGTTATTCAGATCCTATCAGAGTCTGCATAGAAATTTTTCACAAAATCTTATATGTCACTCACAGGTGCATTCCAAAGTATGATTATGAACAATATTAGAACCAATGATCTTCGGTGACCTATTTAATGTAAAATCTGCTCAATCAAGCACAAAACAGAAATGAGGAAAAGCAATCAAAATAGCATATGAAGAAATAACAATAATAAAAAGATTACAAAAATATGTCATGAGTAAATATATCACTGATTATGATAAATATGAATTGGTTAATGTCATATTTTGAAAGACAGATACTTTCCAGTTGGTGTAAAACAAACAACAACCAGTAAAATGCTGTTTACAAGTAACATACTTAAAATAAGATGGTTGAAAATAACAGCAGAAAAAATACCTGACAGGCAAATCTTAGCAAAAGGAAAGCAAGTATACTAATATTAATAAGAAATAAAACAGAATTCACAGTAAAATAATTAAAAATAATTAAGTGCAGTAAACTATAAATCATTTACAAGATCTTCTGAGTCCATACCAATAATAACTAATCAATTAAACAAATAAACAAGCAAATAAGAAGAGGAAGGGTTCTTGCTTATTGCAGAATGGCAAGAACTGGTAAATGTGGAGGGAGTACTGGAAAAACAAGATTTTACAACCATTAAACTAAATATTGGAGCAGATAAGACTCATCAAATAATACTAAATTTAGGAAAAATGATGATGAGCAGGATATTTTGGTGATCTTAAAGTCTCTCAACAGACTTATTAATTAAGGAAAACATAGTAACTATACAATGGAGAAATTGAACAATACTTTGACTGGGTGATCAAAATGAATATCAAAATCACATCACCAATGAGGGGCAGATCAACATTGTATGCATCCTGATGTGATCCCTGGCAAGTATATAGCATCAACTACATGGTGTTTTGGTCGAGAATTCATAACTGGAATTGAATCATTAGCAAACATCAGACAAACTCAATCTGGGCATTATTCTATTAAAACCAACAGTAGATCAAAAAACAACAACATGTAGAGAGAGTGGGGACACTATTCCTCAAAAACATTGATGTCAGAAAAAAGCAAGGAAAAGATCTTCCAGATTAAAGAAAACCAAAGAGACATAGTAGCTAAATGTAATACCTGACCCTAGACTGGTACCATATTGGGTGAATTGACAAAACTGGATACGAATGTTAAATTAAATAAGTATATGAATTTTAAATGTGCTGAGTTGATAATTGTACTCTGGTTGTGTCAAGGACCAGGATATGTGTAAGTTATCCTAAAATAGTTTCAAAAAGAAACACACAAACATATGTGTGTGTATGTGTATGTATACAAAGACAGTGTAAAAGCATATGGTAAAATATTAACAATGTTAACGATAGGTGAACTTTGGTAAAGAATATATTTATGTTTATGAACTATTCTTATTCTTGCAAGATACGTGTAAAGTTGAGCTTATTTTTAAAAACTTTTTTAAATTTAAAAAATGATAAAGAACAAGGTTATATGCATAAAAGACAATGCAAGACAAAGATACAAAACACTTGAATCTTTATGTAACTTATAACTTTGAGATATAAAATTACTGCTGTTTTCAGGTCAAAAAAAATCATTGACCTGAAATTATTGTAAATTTTTTATTGTACAACTTAATGCATTAAGAGGGAAACATGTATTCTCTATTCTTGTTTCCATGTTAGGGACTTTTGCTAGATACACACTTCTGGCAGATTGCTTACTTCTTTCCACAGAAAGAGGAATAAAGAGAGTTTGGAATAATAATCATCATGCTTAGTCTCTCTGTCTGTCTCTTTCTCTTGTCTTTGTGAGCTATATTTTCTTTATACAAACGCAAGTGCTCTCATCTACCCTGATGCATAGTGGGGATTCGCCCTTGCTGGTGTGACATGCAGTTGTCAAGCCGCCCCTGAGACTGGGTGGATAAAGGTGTCTAAAGCAGAAACAAGGCATTACAAAGATCACTTGGCTGAGGGTCTAAAGCCACATTCTCCTAGCAGTTCTTTCAGTAGTAATCATTTCAATCTTCATGTTAATAACTTGTGTCTCTCTCTTAATTGGCTCTAAACTCAGGCAGGAAAGGTGGGGTTTTGTTTGTTTATTTATTCCCTGAAATGCCAAATATGTAATACAGCATATGAAACAAAAGCTTCAAAGGAATGAATCCATACAGAGTTACAGTAGGATCTATTAACCTTCGTTCAGACAGCAACTGCCAAGTAGGCAACGAAAAATGAAATGTATAGGATTTGAATTAAATAACCAATAAGCTTTAAATTTAATTGGACAATTTATTTTCTTTTCAAAGAAATTGGAACATTTTTTTAAAAAATGATAATCTACTAAATTTTGTTGACATTATGAAGTTGAAGAGGTATGGGCATTTCCTTTCCCTAATCCTTTGTAATTAACACTTATTAGATGAAGCTGATTACATGCTTTTTACCTAAGTCTGAAAATATGAAGAAAGTGAATAAAAGGTGCTGGGAGACTTGAAGATTGTGTAAAGCCACTTTACTGGAGTTTAGAATCCAGAGATGGTTGTGGGGAGTGTTGGAGTGTTGAATTTTGGCAGACTCAGGGACATGACTGAAAGTGCTCCAGTGTTTTCAGCTGCTTAGCTTCCTGTTCTTGTCTGTTTTCTAAGCATCGCTCTCTAGTCTTCCCATTGTATAGATGCCATGGTATCTTCATGGACAATTAATTTTCTTCTTAAGTAAGCTAGAATCGATTTTTGGTTTTACCAACTAAAAACTTGCCTGATATACCATTAAATGGCAAATAAAAAGAATGAAGATAACCAAATCATCTTACAACAATAATGTGAGAAAGAGTGCAATAAAATTCTAGGGAAAATTGATTTGTAAGGATGGATGCAAACAGCCTAAATAAATGTATGCAGCTCAAACCTAAAGGTGATTTAAAAGAATAATGTAAAACAACTATACCATAGAATCCTATGTTTCCTACATATTTTGATATGAGTAAATGAAGCAAGATAATTTACTATGTTAACAGATTAGAAAAGTTATATGACCATCTTAATATGTGTTGTTGAAGAAAACAGTTGAAAAAATCCATTCCCCATTTACTACAAAATACTATAATCAAAGAAGAATAAAACGGCATATTGTTAACTTGAAAAATAATATCTACAAAAATACTAGAACAAACACCATTGAAACATACCAACAAAACCTGTAAAAACCCAAACATTAAGAAAAAATCTGTGCTAAAAATCAGAGTCCAAAAGAAAAAAACCTCTGAAATTATAGAAAATTCAGAGAATAATAATACAATTACATATAAGATCCTAATAAAGCTGTACTTAGAAGAAACATTATAGCATTAAAAACTATTATTGATAAATGAACAATATTAAAAATACATTAATTAAGCATTCAACTCAAGAAAGTAGGGAGGAAATCAGTAATGTAAACTCAAGGAGACCATATAGCATAGTAGAGAGAAACACAGAGCTGACTTCATATTTTAGTTGGTTCTGCCATTCATTCCACCAACTGCATGGCCTTGGACAAATCACTTAACCTCTCATTGTTTCTTTCCCAATCTGTAAAATGAGGAATGTCAACCTGTGAAATGGGGATACAAGTAATATCTACCTTCTAGAGTTGTTATGAGGATTATATGTATTAATATGTTATTTAAAACTATTTGGCCTAGTTATTACTAATATCAGAAGAGCAAAAACAAGAAATTAATGAAGTTAAAAGCTAGTATTAATGAATTAGAAAACAGAGTAAAACTAAATCCAAAAGTTTTTCCTTTAGAAATAATGATAAAATAGACAAACCAGCAGCTAATCTAATCAAGAAGATTAGGGGGAGGGGAAAGTACAAATACAATTAGAAGTGGAAAAAGAGAAAATTGTCATTGATTTAGACAAATGCAAAGTAATTATATGACATTGCTCAACCTTGTGAAAATAAATTTAAAAATCTGGATAAAATACATAATTTTTAATGAAAATATAATAACCATAAATAGCCTCCAGATCAGATTTTTAAAAAACAAAATAAACTAATTGGCATTAAAAAAGTCTAGTCTTATTGAAGAGCTATGCCCTTTCTCAAAAATAAGCATTAGTTTCAAAGAGACTTAAAGATAATTTCTCTCAAATTTTCAAGAAATAAATCATTCTGAAAGCATTTAATCTGTTCCTCAGAATAGAAAGAGGAACATCCTAAACTCTTCCTATAAAGCCAGCAATAGCATTGACATCAAATCTTACAAAGACATCTTCGAAAAGAAAACTAAAGTTCGGTCTCACTTATGTATGTAGACGCAAGAATGCTAAAGTAAATATTGGCAGTTAGAATCTATATGTAAAGAATAATATGCCAAGATGATTTGGGGTTCGTTCTAGGAATTCAATAATGTTTAATATTAGGAAACATTAATATAATTTATCACATTAATAGGTGTGTCAAACAGTGTATAATTTGGTCCTATTTTGTTGATCCCATTTGCATAGACATGTACAATTTCTAGAAAGATACAACATAAACAGTGAGACTGAGAAATCAGTGTGGGGGAGAGAAGCACGTTGTGCTTTTACATTAAAAGACCTGTTTAACAATGCACTTCTGCCATTGTCAAGGTTTGCTCCTTTCTCTACTTCCATTAGAGACCTTAGGCTTTTTTACTTTTACAAGCCATTTGTGAGGAAACACTTGAGCAATGTGACTTGAGGAACAGGTGAAAAATTACTGCAAAAATGTCACCCCAGTTCCTCTTGCAGTTTGTGCCTTAAAGTCTATTATCAGAGATTGATTTATTCATCTTATATGCTCCTTAGCTCTGTGTTATAAAATGCAAATACTTTTGGGAAATATAATATGCTAAGCCAATTGACCAAATGATGTCAGTAATAATAGAGTGTTAAATGAGCATTGAGAGTAGAGTTTAGTGGTTAAGGGATGAGAGTTCATAGTAAACAGACAGATTTAAATATTGTCTAACACTCACTAGCTGTTTGCCCTCTTTAAGCCAAATGAAAATAAAAATTATTAAGCTGCCTACTTCATGAAATTGCTGACGTGTTGATGAAACAATGCAAGTATTTAGAATAATGCTTTACATGCATTAAGCTTTTGGTAGATATGTGATAGGTGTAGACTATTATTAGAAATGAAAAAAATTCAGAAATATTCGTTGAACACACTGTGTGAAATAGGCACAGTGCAGAATACACAGGCATAAAGGATATGTTCTCTGTTTTCAAGGAGCTTATGATAACAGCAGATCTGTTTTTCTCCTAATTGTAAACTCAAAGCATAGAAAGACATGCTAAATACTGGCAGAGAGAAGAGCTACTAAAAGTGGGAGACAGCATTCAGAGAATAAGGATGGGGAGTCCAAAAAGACATTTCAGTTCTGCTTCATCCATGAAGTTAAAACTTAACTCAGAAAAAGAGCCAGGTGTTAGAAAGGAATGAAAGCTTCTAGAGTTCTGATTTCTTCGTCCATTTTTAAAAAAATAAAAAACAGCAAGATGGGTTAGAAACAGTAAGACACGATTCCAGCTCACAAGTTCCACAACTTCAGTATGATTGCAACACAAATCGGCGATTTTGTTTTCAGAGCTTACTTCTCATAGTCTTTCTCTAAAGCTGTTAGCATTTAGAGGCAGATTATTCAGTTTCTTCCCTCTCAGTATGCAAAATATTTCTTACGGCAATTCCATCAGCTCTACTGTGAGAAAATATGGTGTTCCTAATCATTATCTTTTAAACTTACAGATGAATATAAATTATAAATGTCTAATTTACACTGTGCCATTTGATATGGATTTATCTTTTCACTGATGATAAAGAACAAAGGTTTGCTTTAACAATATAAGCAGGAACAGGTTTTTTCTGCTTATAATTCTTTGCTCCGATTTAAGCCTTTCAATATTTTCATGTCAAGGCATGTGGCACCATCAATACATCAGTTTTACAGAAAGGTAGGGGAATATCTATGACCTGTTTTTAATGTACTTGCACATACTCTCACCTAGACACTGATCGCATGTGCACATAAGAAATAAGAATGATGGAGATGGAGTTATCTATAATCTGAATACTAAATCCAAGGCTGAGTAGAATTATTTTCAGATGCTGAGATGGTGAGAATGGGGTTGTTCCTGCTAGTATTAACTCAGTACTCGTAACAATCCTATGCCTAAAGATAGAGCCCATCGGTGAGGCCAGTTTCAGGGACTGGGGGAAGACAAAGGCGGGGGAAACTAGGAAGTTCTGTAGTAAACATTACCTCCTTTAGAAAGATTTCCCTCCTCCTCATAACCATATGTGAGCCCTATATCATCTGATTCCCCATAAAATTGTGTTTATATAGCTAGATAGCAACTCTGATTACAAATTATGTGTCATTTGCTGAACTATGCATCATATGTTTTATCTAAATTAAGCCTCTTAACAATAAGATAAATACTACTTTGATCCCCACTTTGCAGACGGAGAAATTGAGGCTTAGAACAGATTAGTAACTAGCCTATCCCTTCCACGAGCTAAGAAATTACAAAGCGAGGGTTATGAACCCAAATCTGCCTATAGAGTTAGTGATTTTAACTCCTATAGCACAGGCTGCCTCCCAAAGTTAGTTTACTTGACCTTACACTACATTTATGTGTTTGTTAGTTCACTTCTTATAGGATTGTAAACAGGGCAAGGATTATCGTCAGACCTATTCACACCGTGAAGCTGGCTGGGAACTTTAAATATGTTTAGGTCTATATTAAAACATGACTTTTAGCATAAATCCCTGAAAAGCAAGAATGATACTCTTCATAGATCCAGATGAATGCATATTCTTTGAATGACTGAGTGAATGAGAGCATTAGATAGTCAGCTAGTCTCAGCAAGAAAGCAGCAGCCTGATGCTATACTGGCCAATTGTCATAGCATTATGAGAAACTGGAATCAAATTGGCTTTCCCTCACCATTTGTTTTTTATTTCAGCCTAAAAACAAACCAAATTGATTGTATTATGAACTTAATTTGTGCTAAAATAGGTCAGTATAATGGACAATTAAAAAAATTCTAAAAAAGTATTTGGAGAGCAATAAGCTAAAATTGAGGTGAAGAATTTAGCTTATTTTAAATTTTTTTACTAACGTGCTAACCAATATATGTGTTGTCTCTTTTTAAAATATATACCTTATTTTATTATTTTTAATTTCAATAATTTTGGGGTTACAGATTTTTTTGTTACATAGATATTTAATGATTTTTGAGATTTTGGTGCACCCATCACCCAAGTAGTGTACATTGTACCCAATATGCAGTATTTTATTCTTCTCTCCCTTCCTACACTTCCTTCCAAGTCCTCAAAGTCCATTACATCACTTTTAGGACAGTGCATCCTCATAGCTTAGCTCCCACTTACAAATGAGAACATATGATATTTGGTTTTCTATTCCTGAGTTACTTAGAGAAATGGCCTCTGACTCCATCCAAGTTTCTGCAAAGGCCATTATTTCATTCCATTTTATGGCTGAGTAGTATTCCATGGTGTATATATACCACATTTTCTTTATTCACGTATTGGTTGATGGACATTTAGGTTGGTTTCATACTTTTGCAATTGTGAATTGTGCTGGTATAAATGCGTGTGCATGTGTCTTTTTCATATAATGACTTATTTTCCTCTGGGTAGATACCCAGTAGTGGGATAGCTGGATCAAATGACAGTTCTACTTTTAGCTCTTTAAGGATTCGCCATACTGTTTCTATAGTGGATGTACTAATTTTTTGACTTTTTAATTATGGTCATTCTTGCTGGAGTAAGGTGGTATCTCATTGTGGTTTTAATTTGCAGGTCCCTGGAAATTAGTGATGTTGAGCATTTTTTCATATGTTTGTTGTCTGTTTGTATATCTTCTTTTGAGAATTGTCTATTCATGTACTTTGCCCACTTTTTGATGGGATTATTTGCTTTTTTCTTTTCTTTGTAGATCCTGGATATTAGTCCTTGGTTAGATGCATAGTTTGTGAACATTTTCTCCCACTCTGTGGTTGACTTTACTCTGCTGATAATTGCTTTTGCTATGCAGAAGATTTTTAGTTTAACAAAGTTCCATTTATTTATTTTTTGGTTGCATTTCTTTTGGGTTCTTAGTCATGAATTTTTTGCCTAAACCAATGTCTGGAAGAGTTTTTCCAATGATACCTTCTAGAATTTTTGTGGTTTCAGGTCTTAGATATAAGTCTTTGATTCATCATAAGTTGATTTTTGCATAAGAGGAGAGAGGAGGATCAGTTTTCTCAGCACCACTTATTGAATAGGGTGTCCTTTCCCCACTTTATATTTCTGTACACTGTGTCAAAGCTTAGTTGGCTGTAAGAATTTGGCTTTATTTCTTTGCTCTCTATTCTGTTCTATTGATCTACATGCCTATTTTTATACCACTACCATGCTCTTTTGGTGACTATAGCTTTGTAGTATAATATAAAGTCAGGTAATGTGATGCCTCCAGATTTGTTATTTTTGCTTAGACTTGCTTTGGCCATGTGGGCTCTTTTGGTTCCATATGAGTTTTAGGTTTGCTTTTTCGAGTTTTGTGAAGAATAATGATATATTGATGGAAACTGCATTGAATCTGTAGATTATTTGGGCAGTGTGGTCATTTTTACAATAATCATTCTACCCATCCAAGATCATGGGATGTATTTTCATTTGTTTGTGTCATCTATGATTTCTTTCAGCTGTGTTTTGTAGTTTCCCTTGTACAGAACTTTCACCTCTTTGGATATATATATTCCTAAGTATTTTATTTTTTTGCATCTATTGTAAAAAGGATTGAGTTCTTGATTTGATTCTCAGATTGGTTGTTATTGATGTATAGTAGTGCTACTAATTTGTGTGCATTGATTTTGCATCCTAAGACTTTACTGAATTTATCAGGTCTAGGAGTTTTTTAGATGGGTCCTTAGGGTTTCTCAGGCGTATGGTCATATCATCTGTGAACAGGGGCAGTTTGACTTTCTCTTTTCCAATTTGGATGCCCTTTATATCTTTCTCTTGTCTGAGTGCTCTGGCTAGGACTTCCAGTACTATGTTGAATAGATATGGCAAAAATGGGCATTCTTGTCTTGTTCCAGTTCTCAGGGGAAATGCTTTAAATTTTTCTCCACTCAATATTATGTTGGCTGTGTGTTTGTCATAGATGGCTTTCATTAGAGCTGTTTTACGTAAACAGCAAATAGAGTGAAAAGTAAAGATTTCAAGTCTGTCCCCTGCTCCCACATACACAGAGCCTCCCCACTAACAAAATTCTCCATTAAAATGGTACATTGTTACAATGAGCCTACAATGACACATCATTATCACCCAAAATCCATAGTTCACAGAGTTCGCTCTTGGTATTGTACATTCCATGGGTTTTCATAAATGTATGATGACATGTACCCACCATTATGGTATCATACAGAATACTTTCACTGTCCTAATAATCCTTTTTGCTCCACCTATTTATCCCTCTCACTCTAAGAACCCCTGGAAAATGCCAGTCTTTTTACTTTCTTCATACTTTTGCCTTTTCCAAAACTTGATATCAAGTCATATACTTGATATCAGATAGTATGTAGCCCTTTCAGACTGGCTTCTGTCACTTAGTAATATGCATATAAGGTTCATCCATGTCATCTTCTGGCTTGATAGCTTGTTTCTTTTTAGCACTGAATAAGGTTCCTTTGTCTGAATGTATCACAGTTTATTTATCCATTTACCTACTGAAAGATGTCTTGGTTGTTTCCAGGTTTTGGTGACTATGTATAAAGCTGCTATAAAAATTGGTGTGTAGGCTTTTGTGTGCACTTAAGTTTTCAACTCACTTAGGTAAATACGAAGGAACTCAATTGCTGGATTATATGTATGAGTATGTTTAATTTTGTTAGAAACTGCTAAAATGTCTTCCCAAATGGCTGTACCATTCATATTCTCTAGCAACAATGAATGAGAGTTTCTATTGCTCCACATCCTCACCAGCATTTGGAGTTGTCAGTGTTTGGGATTTTGGCCATTCTAATGGGACTGTAGTGATATTTTATTGTTGTTTTAATTTTCAATTCCCTAATGGCATATGATGTTGAACATCCTTTCATATACTACTTGCTATCTGTATGTTTTCTTTTGTGAGGTCTATGTTAAGGTCTTTGGTCCATTTTTAAAATCCAGGTTTTTGTGTGGGTGTGTTCTTACTGCTGAATTTTAAGAGTTCTTGGTATATTTTGAATTACAACCTTTTATCAGATATGATTTGCACAAATATTTTCTCCAAGTTTGTATCTTGTCTTCTCATTATTTTAACTTTTTTTCTTTGCTGAGAAGTTTTTTATTTTGATGAAGTCCAGTTTATCAATTATTTCTGTCACAGATCTTACCTTTGGTATTGCATCTAAAAACTAATCATTATACCAGTGGTTGCCTAGATTGTATTTTATGTTATCTTATAGGAATTTTACAGCTTGAATTTTGCACTTATGTCTATGATCCATTTTGAGTTAATTCTTGTGAAGGGTTTAAGTTTTGTGTATAGGTCTACTTTTTTTTGCATGTGTATTTCCAATTGTTCCACCATAATTTGTTGAAAAGATCATCTTTTCTCCATTTTACTTTGATTTGTCAAAGATAGGTTGACTACATTTTTGTGGGTCTATTTCTGGGCTCTCTATTTCATTAATTTTTTATTCTTTTGCCAATACCACACTTTCTTGATCACTGTAGTTTACGGTAGTTTACAGTAAGTCTTGAAGTTGGATAGTGTTGTTCTGCTAATTTGTTTTTCCTTCCCTTATGTTGGCTATTTCAAATATTTTGACACTCCATATAAACTTTAGAATATGTTGGCTGATATCCACAAAATAACTTGTTGGATTTTGATTGGGATCAAATTGAATCAATATATCAAGTTGGGAAGAACTGACATCTTGACAATACTGAGTCTTCCTATCCATAAACATGGAATATCCCCATTTTTAATTCCTCTTAAATTTCTTTCATCAGAGTTTTGTATTTTTCCTAATATAAATCTTGTACATATTTTGTTGGATTTATGCCTAGGCAGTTGAGTTTCTTGGGTGCTAAGATAACTGGTATTGTGTTTCCAATTTTAAATTCCATTTGTTTTCTCCTGGTATATATGAAAGTGATTTTTTAATATATTAACCTTGGATCCTGTAACTTGCTATAATTGCTTATTACTTCTAGGAGGATTTTTGTCAATTCTTTCGGGTTTTCTACAAAAACAATCATGCGATCTGTGAAAAAGTGGTTTTATTTTATCATTTCCAATGTGTATAACTTTTATTTTCTGTCTCATCTTATTTCATTAGTATAGACTTTCAGTACGATGTTTAAAGGGAATGGTGAGAAGGGACATCCATGTTTCATTTCTGACCTTCGTGTTTCTAGTATCTCACCATTAAGCATAATTTTAGCTATAGTTTTTTTTGTAGATATTTATTATCAAGTAGAGGAAGTTCTCTTCTATTCCTGGTTTTCTTAGTGTTTTTTTTCTCAAATGGGTATTGGATTTTGTTAAATGCTTTCTCTGCATCTAATTATATGATGATGTAATTTTTCTTCCTTAGCCTGTTGATCTAATGGGTTATAAAAATTACTTTTCAAATGTTGAATCTTCCTTGTATACCTTAGATAAATCCCACTTGGTCATGGGGCATAATTATTTTTATAAGTTGTTGGGTATGATTCACTAATATTTTGCTATTGATTTTTGCATCTATGTTCATGAGAGATAATGGTCTGTAATCTGCTTTTCTTGTAATGATATTGTCTGGTTTTGGTATTTGGGTAGTGCTGGCCTAATCAAATGAGTTAGGAGTAGTTCCCTCTGCTTCTATCTCTGAAAGAGTTGTAGAGAATTGGTATAATTTAATCCTTAAATATTTGGTAGAATTTACCAGTGAACACATCTACACCTGGTACTTTATGTTTATGAAGATTATTATTCATTGGTTCAGTTTCTTTAATAGATACAGGCCCATTCTGATGGTCTATTTACTTTTGTATGAGTTATGAAAGATTGTGCCTTTAAAGGAATTGATCCATTTCATCAAAGTTATCAAATTTGTGGTCATATAGTTGTTCATAATGTTTCTTCATTAGCTTTTCAATGTCATGGGATCTATAATAATGTCTCCTCTTCCATTTCTGACATTAATAATTTGTATCTTCTCTCAGCTATCCAGCCTAGAGTATTAAGGACTTTATGATCTTTCCAAAGAACCAGCTTTTGGGTTTATTGCTTTTCTCTATTGATTTCCTGTTTTCAGTTTCTGCTTTTATTTTTATTATTATTTTTCTTTTGCCTATTTTGAATTCACTTTGGTTTTTTTTGTTTCATATGTTATAAGCTTATATTATTGATTTTAGATTTCTCTTTTTTATAATATATGCATTCAATGTTATACATTTCTATGTAAGCACGAATTTTATTGTGGTCCACATATTTTGATGAGGCATATTTTCATTTTCATTTAGTTCAAAATATTTTTGAAATTTCTTCTTTCATTCATTTACTATTTACAAGTGTGTTGCCTAATTTTTAAGTATTCAGGGTATTTTTATATATCTTTTTGTTTTCCATTTCTAGTTAAATTCTATTGTGGTCTGTGTAGGCGTTATATGATTTTTTACATGTGTTGAAATATATTTTATGGGTAAAGGTTCAAGTGAACTTAGGAAGAATGTGTATTCTGCTGTTGTTGAACAAACAAATCAATAGGTGTGTTATAACCAGTTGATAGACAGTGTTACTGAGTTCAACTATGTCATTACTGATTTTCTCCTTGCTGGATCTGTCCATTTTTGATAGAGTGGTGTTGCAGTCTTCAACACTAATATTGAATTCATCTATGTCTCTTATAGTTTTATCAGGTTAGTGTCACATATTTTAGTGCTCTGTTATTAGGCACATAGACATTAAGGATTGTTATACCTTATTCAGAATTAACCCCTTTATCATGAGGTAATGTTCCCATATTCTGGATAAAGTTCCTTGTTCTAAAGTCTGCTTTTTCTGAAATTAATATAATATTCTTGTTATCTGTAAAAGTTGTGGATGGCATAATATTCCTTTCTATATCCTTTTACTTTTAATCTATATGTGTCTTTATATTTAAAGAGGGTTTATTGTAGATAATAGAAAGATGGATCTTATATTTTAATACACTGACAATTTCTGTTTTTTAATTGGTGAATTTAGATAATTGAAATTTAAAGTGACTATTAATATATTTGAATTAAACCCCATTGTCAATATTAGACAGATCAACGAGACAGAAAATTAACAAGAATATCCAGGACTTGAATTCAGACCTGGACAAAGCAAACCTAATAGACATTTACAGAACTCTCCACCCCAGATCCTCAGAATATACATTCTTCTCCGCACTACATCGCACCTACTCTAAAATTGACCACATAATTGGAAGTAAATCACTCCTCAGCAAATGTGAAAGAACGGAAATCATAACAAACAGTCTCTCAGACCACAGTGCAATCAAATTAGAACTCAGGTTTAGGAAAATAAGAACTACACAACTTCATGGAAACTGAACGACTGGCT